>CM055120.1:369010135-369205135 GCA_029206835.1 Rana muscosa | reverse complement strand
CCTCTGTTAAATAACATGTGCCACAGTGTCTTTGCTTTATAAAAAATATGCAGATTTCTTCCTTATTTCACAGCGTCTCCCAGCGATCACGCGACTCCTCTGCTCTCTGCTCTCCCAGGCTGACAGCTACAGTGGGAGAGGCCGAGAACTCCTGCTGACGTCAGCCGGAAGGAGAGGAGGAGAGGAGGAGAGAGCCGAGGAGTCATGTGAGAGCCGAGCGGCGCTCTGATACAAGGTAGAAATGCGCATATTTTTTATAGAGCACAGACACTGGGTCACATGTTGTTATTGAACAGAGGCTATTGTATTACCATCACATTGTTTTGTAGCAGCAGGGAGGGCACTGGTAAAAGCTGAGAAGCAGGGAGGGGAGGAGGGAGGACGACACAGGAGAGCTGCAGATAGATACGGAAGACGAAGGCACGTAAACTGACCACAGTGTCAGAGCTCAGAAGCCATGATAAACCGTGGTCAGTTTACAGGGGGGGAGGGCAGAACCAGGCAGAATCAACCAGGTATTTCAGGTGATATAGGGGACCAAATCACACAGCACAAGCACGGTGCTGTATAACATGCTTTAAGGGAACAGGATCCATTTTCTTTTTAGGGTGACAAACACTTTAAGTGTTTATTGTTGTTCATAGCCCTGTTGGGAAGATTTCAAAAGTAGAAAAGAAAACATTTTTAAGCTTTTTTTTTTACATCTTTTTGTCTATAGATTGCATAAAATACCTTTTTTTGCAAGACAATAATATCAAAAGAAAGCATTGTTTGTCCTGAAATAATAGCAATATATGTATTAACCTCACACTCTCTCTGCAGGCTAGTCAGTGTAAAGTTAGCACTGGGTTTCCTGCACATGCACACTAACAAACAGACTTGAATGAGACATACCTATACTACATGGCCAAAATCACACTCAACTTTTTAAAAATGTACCGTCCAGGCATGGGCAACCCAGCACTAGATTATTTACCAGCTGGGCTGCAAACAGTACAGGATGCAGCACTTTCAGTCAAGGTAGTTACAAACCTGCAGGAAGGGGGGCACAGCTAGAGGCACTGGGGTGGATAAAAAGGGGGGGGGGGCTAGATTTTTATTTATTTTTTAATAGGTAACCATGCACTTTATGGGGAATTCAAAATATTTTTTTTGGTTGTAAACAATATCCTGTAAAAAAAAAAAAAAAAAATTCCAACAGTCTATTATAGGCACTTTTCACATTGGCAGCAGTGTTAAACACCACCATCCTCCCAAAAATAAATCCATGTTTGCTCTTCAGAGGCAGCTGCGAGGAGGTTTGCAGGCATTCAGGAGGTGATACTGTCACCTCCTGAATACCTGTTTTTTTTTTTAACAGCTGAAGGGGAATTTTGCATCGGAATACCGCACAACAACCGCTAGCCATTGACTTCAAAGAGCTACATAATATGACAGAGCTGACAGACACTAGTATAATTAACTGTGAAAGCAACAAAGCATAAAACACATGCCCATTGCCATTAATTACCTAACTTGGGTTGATTTACTTATTTATTTATTTTTTCACAAAACAAAAATAGTGGTCTAAATATATTTTTTCCTATCAAAGTTGCTTTTTTTTTTTCGATTTGGCATCCATCATTAAAACTTGCTAATGAAAACTGTCGCTAAAGAACTTAAGTCATACAAGAGCCGCTAATGAAGTGGTAAGAAGCAATTCTATTATTGGATTGATGCCATAACACCACACTGCTTTAATTAATATCCTGTTAGTGGCTTCCTGAAAGATTACCTCTACATTAGCTTTCTTCTTAATTTCTGAGATGTCAGTTCCCCCGGGACTAGACGCCGCAGAGTTCGGAGAGAAGCAGTCTTTACAAACACGATTATGACGATTGTTTTCCGCAAGGAGCTTGAATTCTGAACACTTTGCACAAATGACCTACAAGCAGTAAAAAATACATATCAGACAAAAATTATGGACAAAAAAAATAAATAACAGACCTGTTTGAAAAAGGACAAAAAAGCAGTTTACTATTAAAACAAATATAAACGCTAACAATTAATACCTATATTTGGTTTGTTAAATATACCATTGAAAGTGCTTTGTTACATCTGTGCAAACAAAAACTTGTTGATCCTGCCAGACATCCAGCAAGCTTATAACTTTCGGTGCTCTCTACCCAGGTGTGGGCTGGCGGGGGGGCAGAGTGGAAATTTCCCCCCAGGCCGCCAAACTTATACTCAAAACGGCCGCTGTCTGCTGACATATTTTTTTTATGCAGGCAGCAGGCGGTCGATCGTGGTGGCCGCCGATTGGCTGTGTTGCTCCCATGCTGCATTCTGGGAGTTGTAGTCCGGACCTTGCTCATGTTCCTGGTGGAGAGAACTGAGCAGCGGTGCGCAGCAGCCGGAAACTACAACTCCCACAGACGGAGTCTTCAGAGGCAGGCAGAGGGGGGTGTGACTCACTGTCTCGGGCTGGGAGCTGGATGGCTGCAAGCAGGGGCGGTACAGGGGGGGTGGAGGGAGCGCCAGGTCGTGAGCAGGAAAATCTGCCCACAGTCTAGTTGTATTACTTGTATGCCCCTATTGCCAGCCCAAAACAAAATGTATGCGCCCCTGCTCGTTGCTCTGTGGCAGCAGATACACCCATTTCCAGGCTCCCTTCTTGAGTTCCTGAGTCCCCCCCCTACCCCAGATTGGAGCTGGTACAGTCCCTGCGGGGAAGGAAGAACCTCATACTGCAGCATCGATGATTGGGTCCCGTCCCGCCCAGCACACAGCAGAGACCTCCGCCAGGGCAGAGTGAAGATTGTGTACAGCATGGAAAGGAGACTGGATCCTCTTCTACTTACTGTAAGTCTCCACTGCTCTGCATACTGTGATGTGAACCTACCTCTGTACTTTTCAATGCAGGTTTATTGAAAGTGAAAGTAAAATTCTTCAACAGGTTAGGAATTAGTGTGACATTTTAGGTGCTACATAAGATGTAATCCACATACACGTTATATCTTCTAAAAAGAATGATTTATAGAAGATATAATGTGTATGTGGTTACATCTTATGTAGCACCTAAAATGTCACACTAATTCCTAAACTGTTCAAGAATATAAGAATACACAGCAAAGGATGTGAGTTCTTATTCCAGCCCAAGAAAGTACAGAAGTCCACTCTTGCAGTGTGGGGGAGGGGGGAGAAGGGGGTATAGCCTTTTTTTACTTACCGGATTCTATGCTCCAGCCAGCTCCAGCGTTCTCCTCCTCCCTAAGACCCCTTTCACACTGGAGCGTATGGCAGGCGCTATAGCGTTAAAAATAGCGCCTGCAATCCGCCCTTAAAAAGCTGCTCCATTGTCTCCTCCACCGCTGCTGCCCATTGAAAACAATGGGACAGCGCGGCTACCCTGCCCGCAATGCGCTGCTTCAGCAGCGCATTGCGGGTGGTTTTAACCCTTTCTCAGCCGCTGGCGCGGGGTAAAACCGCTCCGCTAGCGGCCGAAATGCGTCGCAAATCCACCCATAGCGTCGGCGGTAAAAATAGCTGCGTTTTACCGCCGACGCTATGGGCGGCTCAGTGTGAAAGGGTTCTAACTCATCATCACATATAGGGGAAGATTACCCCGAATGGTATGAAGTGGAGGCTGGAGTGTGACCAATGTCAGTCCTAACATACACAGGAGCTGCAGGGGACCATTAACAGAATTGCAGAGAGCCAGATGAAACAAGGGATAAGGTAAAGCTAGGTACACACAGATCAGAATTCATCGGGTTCAGCAGGGGCTGAATTTTGATCGGTGTGTAACCCTCTATGTTAGGCAGAAACCCATTGTTGTATCATCTTCTGCTGGAAATCCTTGCTCAATTAGCTGCTTGCAGCCAAGCCGCACCAGTGTTGACCAGTGTATTCTGACAGGGGTCAGTCCCAGTAAGGGGGGATTCCTATATCCACCCACTTGTGTGGAGGGAGGAATCTGTCAGCCACTTGCTTGAGCCCCATCTTCATCCAGAAATGTGCACAAGAGCAGTTGCTCTTTGATGGACTGTTTGTTTTAAAGCGGTTGTATACCGCAAAACTTATTTTTTTTAAACCTGCAAGGCAAAGGCATAATGAGCTAGCATACTAGCTCATTATCACTTACCTTAGATCGAAGCCCCCGCAGCGATCCTCGGACACGTCCTCCGTCGCCGCCGTGATACCCGGAGTGACTTCCGCGTATCGCCGATCCGGCGCTGTGACTGGCCGGAGCGGCGATGACGTCACTCCCGCGCATGCGCGAGGAACGGCACGATCCCCGCGCATGCGCGCATTCCAGCAGTGTCCGGCAGGCTCCCATTCAGGAGCCGCTGCGCTCACTGCGCCGTTATCTACGGCGCGCATGCGCCGTAGACATCAGTGCTCGCTTTTCTGCATATATCTCCTCAACTATGTAGGTTAAGGAGATATTGCAAGCACCTACAGGTAAGCCTTAATGTAGGCTTACCTAAAGGTGCATGTAGTATATGAGGGTATACAACTGCTTTAAGTGCACTGTACATTTTATTTGCAGCACTGGAAGTTTGGTAGTAACTCCAATGGGCTGTGGGTCCTGCTGGGAGCTGGCCATTGCTTGTGGGTCCTGCTGGGAGCAAGTCACTGACCTGTGGGTCCTGCTGGCAGCAAGCCACTGACCTGTGGGTCCTGCTGGCAGCAAGCCACTGACCTGTGGGTCCTGCTGCCCGCCAACTGATCGCCAACTGACCTGTGGGTCCTGCTGCCCGCCAACTGACCTGTGGGTCCTGCTGCCCGCCAACTGACCTGTGGGTCCTGCTGCCCGCCAACTGACCTGTGGGTCCTGCTGCCCGCCAACTGACCTGTGGGTCCTGCTGCCCGCCAACTGACCTGTGGGTCCTGCTGCCCGCCAACTGACCTGTGGGTCCTGCTGGCCGCTGGGGTCCTGCTGGCCGCTGGCCTGTGGGTCAGTGTTCAGTGGGCCACTTGGCTGGACTTGCCCCCCAGGCCTAAGGCTGCCAGCCCTCCCCTGTCTCTACCTCTGCTGCACTGTATTTAGCCAGCTCTTTTCTTTGGGCTACAGGACACCTTAACCTCCATGTAATGGAGATGGAGAGGGGGAGGTGTTCTTTAGTCCTAAGATTTACCTCCTACCTTACCTTTAAAGCACAGATTTTTTTTCTCCATATGATTCTAAATGAATGGGCTGGCTTACACTTCAACAGCACAGAAATGAAACCTGCACCTCTTTTTGAAAGCAAAGAGCATTGGGGTACCATCCAGAGTGAATGCTTAGCATTGCAGTAACACTCACGTAAACGTGCGCGTTCCCACAGAGGAACAACGCTGCGTGTTCATACAGTACAGACTGCGAGTGTTCATACCCTAGGACTGAAATGGATTGTTGCTTGTAAGTCTACCAGATGAAAATAAAGGTGAAAAACAATTCTGGTTAGAAATGGATTTAAGGCACTGGCTATTTGATAGGCATAACAACTGAAAATCTTGATTTTTAATTCCTCTATTCATCTCCTGTATCTGGCTATCACACTGCTTAACCCCTGTGCTTGTCAATATATATTTTCTGAATCTGAAGGACACCTAGCTAGTAACCTAGCCCTACATCTGATAAGCACCACTGAAGCAGCCATATTGCTTATGTGCCTAGTAGCCAGGGCCGTCTTTAACGCAGGGCAAAAGGGGCAGCTGCCCTGGGCCCAGTTATTGATGTAGGGCCCAAAGCAGCTGCTTCAGCCCGCAAATAGTTGATAAGTGGATTCAATCAATATTAAAGAGGGCCCTGCTAGTAGCACAATAAGGACCTGAGCGGTGAGTATCAGCAAATGGTGATGGTGGCCTGGCTGTTCCATGTGACAAGAAGCTGCAATATGGCTTAATGAATCTGTCTGCAAGTGATAACAGAAAATCAAACGCGTTCTCCATTACTCACCACCCCACACTGTTTGCAGTGATGTCTTCTTTTTGTAATCGAGTTAAAGGTTTCCCCGCAGCCTTTACAACCATGCTTTTCCTTGTCCCGTTTTATTTTAGAAGACTTTCTAAATGATTCTGGCTGCAAAAGAAAAATGTCCAATTTAAGTCATTACGTGTACAGAAAAGGAAAGACATGCAATGTTTTATTAGAATGTGCAAATTAGTAAAGTTAAAGTGACTCTGTCAAGAGTAAAGCATAGGGTCCGCCATTGCTGATCTTATATTTTCTCTCCCTGGCTGTCATGATGAAGCTTTGGCTTTAATGCTTTCTGGGTCTCTGACCAGGAACAAACAGAGATAAGGAATTTGGACATTTTGACATTCATTTACAGCAGGGGTCTCCAAACTATGGGCCTCTATGAGATTTTATCCAGTCCACAGCTAGGATTCAGTATCGTATTCTCTAACTCAAAGGCTGAGGATTCAGACCAGTTAGTCTCCGCTTCTGATGGGGACCCTTATGTAAAGGAGGACTCCGATAGGAACCCTGATGTACAGCATGGGGGAATTCCGATAGGGAACCTGATGTATAGGGGAACTCTGATAGGGACCTTTATGTAGGGGAAGACTCTGATAGGGACCCATATGTAAGGGACGCCTCCAATAGTGACCCTGAGTTAGGGGAACTCTGAGAGGGACCTTTATGTAAGGAAAGACACTGATAGGGGCCCTTATGCAAGGGAGGACTCCGATAGGGACAATGATGTATATGGGAACTCTGATAGGAACCTTTATGGAAGGGAAGACTCAAATAGGGACACTTATGAAAGGGAGAACTGATAGGGACCCTGATCTATGGGGGAACACTGATAGGAACGCCAATGGGGGCTTTGATTTCTAAGGGGGGCTATGAAGAGATGGAGGGCTTCTGATGTAAAAAGGGAACTCTTATCTGAAGGGGGGGATTCAAGTCTCTCTCCCCCCCCCCCAGCAAAAAATGAAAAGTCAGCAGCTGCACATATTGTATACATACTGCTGACTTTTAATATTAGGACACTTACCTTTCCCCCTCCCACCCGAAAGGTGTCAAATGGGGCACGGGGGGGTGAGAGGCGGCACATAAGCGGAGCTTCCACTTTTGGATGTGGAAGTTTGCTTTAAGTTTTCTCACCTAGCATGTTTATTCATTCATTTAAAAACAGATATTATTGCCCCATGAATATTTGTAAAATATACAATATGGCCCTCATACTGGAATGCTTGGAAATCCCTGATTTACAGCATGTTTTGTTCTGTGGCTCAAAAGTATTTAAAGGTGAATTCCACCTTTTGCAAAAAAAATAAAAATAAATGCACTCATATCGCAAAGAGCAAGAATAAGCATTTTTTTTTTCACTCGCAAAGCATTGCAATCAGTGGATCGAGGGTGCAATGCTCTGGGTCCTGCAGACTTTCCTTCCAACTCAGTCTCCATAACGAGCTGGATGAAGTATCAATGTTTTGACATTGACGCCCTTGTGCTCCATTGAAAACTACAGTCCCTCTGCCATGGTAGTAGTCTTTTCTTTTAGAACTCTGTGAATGAATGACGCTGGAGTGCACGTGCAGAATTCTGATCCCATGAACACGTCCGTTAGTGACAAAACGCGTAAGGAGGAGCTACGTTCTGACGTCACCGCGCCCACTTTATCACGGAACAATACGGGCTGTATTTTTGAGAGCTGCCCAGCTCGATTCATGCCGTTTTTAAACATCTGTCGTAAGTATCCATCTGCTTTTTTTATTTAAATAAATGTGAAAGGATTTACACTATCTAGCCTTCCATCTTTTTGGTCATATTGGGATCGTACCTCCATCCACGTGAGCAGAGCCGATCCGCCCTATAGGCTCACTACGCAAGCTGTTTATGGCCCCACAAATTACTCAATGCCCCACATCCCAGGGGCAGAATAGGCACCCCAAAAAATTCCACTGAGGTATTGCCATAAAATTTGTACATTTAAAGAAAAAATATATTTTACATGATGTAAATCCTGTCCTGCTTGGCTGTGGACTCTTCTTTGAAGAGGAGGGATACAGCCTCATAAGCCGCTGATAGTTAGTTAGATCCGGCTGAGAGGGGGGCGGATTGATCCAGAGTGTTGTGCAGAGGTGCTACCTTATAAAAGACCCTGTGACAGGTGGTGCCTCTGCATTCGGCGCGCAACTGAAGGGGATGGAGGAAGCAGTCAGTTTAGAGAGAGCGTGTGAGCCCAGCCCAGCCCAGAAGGTATGTTAATAGCTGAGCTGCCTGCTGGATGTGTTTCTTTACATGGCAGACCGCTGGGGAGGGAGCAGAGTTTATGTATGCGGAGAGCTGACTGAGTCTGCTGTACTAGTAAGACGTCACATCTGACAAGAGAAGGGGGGTTTCCTGTTGTTGGTCCGTGGCGGTGGAGGAGGAGGAGGAGGAGGAAGCATTTGAAGGCTGGTTTCTGCTGACTTTTCTTTTCATATGGGAGCTGCTGCTGAGTGAGCCTGGAGAGGGGGGAGTGAGAGTCTACTTTGCAGTCCTCAGTCTCAGTTGATCTATGTCAGCAGCAGGCAGCCTAATCTGGAGTAGAGGAATCCTGCCCTGTGAACTATTCTTGGCACTCTGATTTTTCCCTTGGCACTGGCACTGCAATCATTAGAATACCCCCCCCCCCAGATCAGTACAGTCAGTACCCAAATGATGATCAGGTGTTCCCATTAGAGTGCACCATTACACTGCAACGGGTCACTGTCCTGTGGGCACAGATCACTGAACTGGGGTGTGTGTAAATAAAAAAAACACGCACACTCAGTGTGTGTGGTTTTTGTTTATTTTTTTAAACAAGACTTGAATTGAATATTACTTTAACCACTTCAGCTCTGGAAGGTTTACCCCCTTTCTGACCAGGCTATTTTTTGCAATATGTCCTTTTTTTCCCCCCCACAAATAGAGCTTTCTTTTGGTGGTATTTGATCGCCTCTGTGGTTTTTACTTTTTGTGCTATAAACAAAAAAAGAGAATTTTGAAAAAATAAAACATTTTCCTTTTTGCTATAAAGCATCCAATAAGAAAATGTCAAATCAAATGTCTTCATTAATTTAGGCCAATATGTATTCTGGTATATACTTTTGATAAAAAAATCCCAATAAGCGTATATTGATTGGTTTGCACAAAAGTTATAGCGTCTACAAACTTTTATTGCTCACGGCATCACGGGTCAGGTAGAGGGCCCCTTAGCAGAATTTTGCTTAGGGCCCCAGGGAGGTCAGGATCGGCACTGCACGTGAGTGACAACACCCCGGTAGAGACGTATACTTTCCCTGCTGTATGCTGACAAGCCCCCAGGCTGGGTTATAAGCCACAGACGCTTCCCGATTCCCCCATCACAAGGGATCAGAGAGTTGCGGTAAGCGGCAGTGTGTTTCCAGTTGGAGGCTTCCCTTCCTATCATCACTACATTCCATTGGTGTTTATACATTGTGGGACTTTGTAGTCACGGTGGAAGATTGCTCTACACTCCTTTATGGACTTTAATTATTTTATTTCATTTTTGTGTTGCTTGAGTACTTCACAGTGCTCTATGTGCTCATTATTTGGTTGACATTACTTGCGTTACTTCAATTGAGGTACTGTTGCTTGAGTACCTCCTTGTGCTCTATGTGATCAGCTCCTTTCTTCCATTATTTGGTTGACATTACTTGTGTTACTCCATTTTGAGCCACCGTGCTCAGTATAATTTATGTGTCAGTTTTTTATCCTTTGTTATCACTGATATTTGGTTTATCACTTATCACAGATATTTGTTTTTTAATTTTTGATTTAGTTATTTATTAGTGCCATTCAGTTATCACTTTTTTTTTTTCACTTGTTTATAGCGCAACTTTTTCTTTTTAATATCCATTTGGTGTTGTATAACACTTATTTTGTTGCAGCTTCCAGCCCACTTTTTAAATCGTGCAGTTTTTTATCTTACAGAATTCAAACTTGACAGGAGGCGGCAGGAAGAAGAACACCTGGGATTCTGTAATTGGGGGGGATGTTTGCAAGTAGGGGGCTGTGGACTCTGATGAGGTTTCATGCTACACCCAAAATATAGGTGTAACATGAAACATGATCCAAAAGGTGGAGATAGCCTTTAAGCTAGACACAGCCGGGTGGTTAGCATTTTCAAAAAAGGACCAACAATGGCAGTCGACATACTTTTCTCGAAAGTGACAAAATCACTGACAATGTCCAAAATAGTGCAATCCTTAAAAAGCAAGCCACAAGCATCTTCTATTGCTTTCAATATTTTAAGCCAGCCATTTCCAACCAGGGTTCCTCCAGAGGTTGCAGATGAGTAACAACTGGCCGAAATTAACTCTTTTTTTTTAGCTACCTGTAAGGAGGAATTTTTTCCAGTGACCACAAATATAAAGAGCATTCTTCCCAGTGACCTTCACAATAATGTACCTTGAGCTGTGGCTATAGAATTATTAGCAGGAGTTCCCTGGACCCAGAATGTAATTTCCAGGGTTACAACTTATTACAAAATTTTAATTTTTTTTAGAAAGGCTGTCCTAAGCCAAGAGGTGAAATGGATAAGTGCACATTAATTCTGTTATCCAAATATGTAATAAACATATAATAAAAGATGCATATATAAATAGATATATAAAAAAATAAAAAATAAAAAAAAACAATTGAAATGGACAAAGTACATGAACAAGGTATCCTTTTTCATTCTTTGTTGGTTACAATAAACCTGTATCTGTATAGAAACAGAACTGCTCTCCCTGGGTAAGGCTGCCACCAGCAGGTTTATTAGCACATTACATTGCTTATGAAGACTGTAGGCTGCTTTTGCTCATTAAACAATTCAACATGTTATGGTCAATACTGCTGAACCGGGCTAATCCACAAAACCCAGAGTACTAAGGAAAGGAAGAGTTACTTCCCACAGATCCTATCATTTATTATCCTAGCACTAGAATACAGACAGGGGAACCTGATTGGCTGTTACAGGCAACATGTCCAGTTTCCATTTCCAGCTTTTTCAAATCAGTCCCAATGTCTGCATTTGTTTTAGAACACATATGTCCTGATTAATTCTCCTTTTAACAACACAACGATAGAGAAAGCAAGGAATAAAATTAATTAGATGAAAAGAGCAAAGCTGATCATAATCACTAGGCAGTGATCGGACACAAGTGTCTCAGCATGGCTAACCAGGGTGGATAAACAACAATATAAACCCTTACATATGATATGGTTATCCCAAAATCAGACTATGATTACTGTCTGAGCTCAGTAGACACCTTGGCTGGCTGACACATCTCCAGTGGAAATGTTTACTAGCCAGAGGTGATTATTTCTTATGATTGACTTTAATTCCCAATACAAGCTTCGAGGAGTCTCTGGCACTCCTTCAGTTTGACCATGCATGTCGATGTGCTTCTCTATACACAGAAAAAAAAAAAGGCAGTCTAGTGGGCATACGCATTAAAGGATTGTTGCTCGGTCCAGATGATTTCAGCCATGATTTTTTGCCAGTAGTCTATCAACAGTGGTAAACACAGCCGGCCAAGAGATCTTCAGGGAAATAATTGTATGGATAAGAAAACCTAATCCAACTGTCGCTCTGTTCCCAAGATAAGCCAGGAGCGGATCCTTTGTCTGCATCTCCCTCCTCTATCTTCTGTTCAGTTGAATTACTAAAGTGTGCCCCATAATCTGTTCTAGAACCCAATTTTTCTTTTTACTGTATGTGTTCATTTTAAATATTTGTGAATAATTTACTGGAAGTTTCATTATATTTCACTAGTACATCCAGATGGCAAGGACAAACCATTCATGCATGTTTGTAACAGCATCTAGAATGATCAGAGGACAGTTGAGTTATATGTGCGTGTCCAAATGTCCTCTTACAATGATTGTAATGTGATTCGATGTGACCTTTCCAAAGCTTCTCACACTAGTTGAGGGTGGGCAAGTGCAGTTAGCTTTCCTGCCTGTAGGTGGCTCTGTTGCATTATTACACAGGAAAGGGAGTTGAACCCTTAGGGATTCCATACAGTGCCTTGAGAGGAGAAGTGGTCTGATTGGACACTGAACTCTTGATTGACTTTGATGGCCAAGTTGGGACAGCTCAGGGCAGCTTAGTCATTGCTGATCCTCCAGTGTTCCAGACAGAGATATAGAACTGGTGCAAGGTGCTACTTCCACCTAAAGTGGTTGTAAACCCTTACATATACCCAATGAAGTGACTGGCATCAGGTGATGCACAGAGATTAAACAAATCTTCTTTCTGTCCAACTGCAGTCTTCTTATTTCTACATCTGTTCAAAGTGTTGAAAATTTAAAGCTCATCTAAGTTCAAAAAAAGGGGGCGGAGAGCTGAAGCCAAAGAGCTCTGAGAGCTGATTGGAGGGAAGGGACACACCCACCTTCACGCGGTAGTGACACCACACAGGAACAGTGCTAAGGCTGTCAATCAGCTGGAGGTCCCCCCTGTCACCTTTTTTCTCTTGGTGTCAGAAAAACTTTTCAAGAGTGACTCATGCTGATAGCAGAGGAATAAAGCAGCAGACAGAAATGACACTTTGTGATCTTGAGACAAATACACACTATAGGGGGATATGCTTTGTTCATATTTCATGTCTGAGGTTTACAACCACTTTAAATACATCTTCTTAGGAAAAGCTTCCCTTGCTAGCCAAAGCCGTCCTCTGGTAACATAGTTGGTAAATGCAGGACTGTGCAATTCAGCCACGGTGTGCATATACTGAATATATCTATATATCGGTGTCAAAGACTGTATGCTTGTTTGTACTGCACAATAAGAATGACTCATATAAAGGATCTTGAGCATTATACAATGTGTGTGACTGATTAAGTTATCTAACTTGGGCCCTGCCTTCACACAGGTGCTGGGCAGACTTTGGGTGTTGTCACCTTGGATCTAATAACAAACAAAAATAATGTAAGGCAACACAATGATTGCACTATGTATTCAAAAGCATAGGTGTCCTGTAGTCCTGACACTTCCTGTCTTGTCCTAACACACTTCCTGTCCTAGGGTGACAATGCTGCTCCTCCATAGATATAGTAGAGTGAGTGAGCGTTGTCACCCTAGCACTAGCGTTGCTAGCCAGGTGCGGGGGGGGCGGGCCGCACCCGGGTGACACCCACCAGAGGGGTGACACCCGTGGGTAGCGCAGCGGCCACACTGACATCGCCCGCCCGCTGCCCTGTGCCTTAGGCTCACGCTGCGGCTGTGTCCCTCAGCGGAGCGGAAGGAAGCCGCCGCCCCCTCTGCCTCCTCTATGTTTACATCCACAGAGGAGGAGGAGGAGCCCGCGCTCGAGAGACACACCGCTGTGTGTATCTGCCGCTCTGTTCTGAGGTCTGAAAGGTAAGGGGGGCATCTTTACTGATGGGGGGAGGGGGTGTCTGTACTGCTGGAGTCTGCACAAGAGGGAGTTTGCACCAGGGGGGGCTGTAACTGAGGGGGGTGTCTGGTACTGAGGGGGGTGTCTGTACGAGGGGGGTGTCTGTACGAGGGGGGTGTCTGTACGAGGGGGGTGTCTGTACGAGGGGGGGTGTCTGTACGAGGGGGGTGTCTGTACGAGGGGGGTGTCTGTACGAGGGGGGTGTCTGTACGAGGGGGGTGTCTGTACGAGGGGGGTGTCTGTACGAGGGGGGTGTCTGTACGAGGGGGGTGTCTGTAACTGAGGGGGTGTCTTTAACTGAGGTGGTCTGCACTGAGGTGGGGGTGTCTGTACTGATGGAGCGGTCTGCACTGAGGTGGGGGTGTCTGTACTTATGGAGCAGTCTGCACTGAGGTGGGGGTGTCTGTACTGAGGGGGAGGTTCATACTGAGGGAGGCGGGTCTATATTGATGGCGGGGAGTCTGTACTTAGTGGAGCGGGTTTGTACTGAGGGAGGGGATCTATACTGTGGGAGGGGGGTCTGTAGTTAGTGGAGGGGGGTCTGTACTGAGGGGGGACTATAGTTGTTGAGGGGTGACACCATTTTTTTTTACACCGGGTGACACCAACCCTAGTGACGCCACTGCACCCTAGGACTAGTAGTGTGTTACTAGCAAGATCACCAGGTTAAAAAAAAAGCTCGATTAGAAAAAAAACAAATGCAAAATATTTTTATTTTTTTTAGACACACTTTAATATATGCCCATGCTACGGGGGCTTGTTTGAAGTCTCACCAGGGGCTGTCTGGATCAATATTTTTATACATCAGCCCTAAGGCCATTCATTTGGCTTGCTAGATGTTGAGCACACATTTGGCAATACATACTGTACCCAAACATCTGCCACTTTTACTCTCACCATATGAGAATACAATTATGAAATCTGATTGGTTACAGCACTATGTATGCTTCTGCCACTGCTCCAGATTTTAGAATGGTCTTTCATTTTTCCCAGAAACAAGTACTGCTGGGAAAAGTGTCAGTTGTAAGGCTGGTCACCATGAAACGTGCGCTGCAAGGCGTCCATCATTTTCTATACTTTTATGGCATTTTCAATTTAGACGGAGCCGCCAGCTGTGTACTTCCAGATTATTACAATGTATGAATTCTTTCTGGCTTAATACCAGTCACTTTAATGTGCAATGAGTCATGGGCCACAAAATGGAGACGTGACATGTAATCCATCTGAATGAGATAGATGCCTACTCATGAACAATGTGCGAGTGCAATGGCTATATTATAAAAGACTCTGAAACATTTTATAATAATAAAAACTTCCAAAATGTCACCAATAACCTTTAATAGACTCGGCGCAAAGCTTTCCATACCCCTGAGAGCTGGAATAAGCAAAAGCAATCATAATTTGATAAAAAGAACGGCCATCATCATTTCAATTATTCATTATTCTCAGCGTTCCAGCATCTAAGTGGCGAATATGACAGAGAAGCTGGCTGCTGTAAAGCATGCGATATGTAATTAAATGGATTATTGTATTAGAAGAAGAAAGCAGTGGCTTCCTAGGAGTGGCTATTAAACTGAAGCTCCTACATTGGACCATCACTCATAGGCCAAAGCAGTGGGGCCATCCAATAACCCAGGAGCCACATGTGGCTCTTCTTCCTAGTAGACATGTGCAATTCGTATTCAATACAAATTGAATTTCGGACACGA
The DNA here is from genome assembly GCA_029206835.1 of Rana muscosa. Classification (NCBI taxonomy): domain Eukaryota; kingdom Metazoa; phylum Chordata; class Amphibia; order Anura; family Ranidae; genus Rana; species Rana muscosa. The sequence continues at coordinate 369,190,076 of CM055120.1, read as the reverse complement.
AATACGAACTAACGGCCCGGGCTACAATACCTTTCTCAATATGGCAGTCGTTGACTCATTATGAGGGGCTCCCACCATCCCTGTGCTGTGCTCACTTACTCTTGGGGCTGTACCCCTGCTGTGCTCATTAAGAGGGGCTCCCACCATCCCTGTGCTGTGCTCATTATGAGGGGCTCCCGCCATCCCTGTGCTGTGCTCATTATGAGGGGCTCCCACCATCCCTGTGCTGTGCTCATTATGAGGGGCTCCCACCATCCCTGTGCTGTGCTCATTATGAGGGGCTCCCACCATCCCTGTGCTGTGCTGACGTCTTCCTGGGGCTGTACCCCTGCTGTGCTCATTTAGAGGGGCTCCCACCATCCGTGCTGTGCTCATTATGAGGGGCTCCCACCATCCCTGTGCTGACTTCCTCCTGGGGCTGTACCCCTGCTGTGCTCATTATGAGGGGCTCCCACCATCTCTGTGCTGTGCTGACTTCCTCCTGGGGCTGTGCCCCTGCTGTGCTCATTATGAGGGGCTCCCACCATCCCTGTACTGTGCTGACTTCCTCCTGGGGCTGTACCCCTGCTGTGCTCATTATGAGGGTCTCCCACTATCTCTGTTCTGTGCCGAGTTCCTGGGTTTGTTTGTAGCCCGTTGCCGTTCGTTCGTATTTTGTAATTCGTGTCCGAAATTCAATTTGGATTGAATAAGAATTTTCGTTTGTTACAAAAAGTTAACGAACCTATTACGAACATTTGTATGTTGAATTTAAAAAGCAAACCCAGGAAGTCAGCAGCACTGCTGACTTTCTGGGTTTGCTTTTTAAATTCATCATAATGAACGTTCGTAATTTTACGAAAAGTTAACGAATCTAATGAAAATTCGTATTTCGTACAAATCCAAATTGAATTTTGGACACGAATTACGAAATAACGGCCAATACGAAACAGAACAGAACGAAACAAATTTATTGACGGCGCCCATGTCTACTTCCTAGGGACTGGCATAATCTATGCAGCTGCTGCATAGTTGGTGTGACTGTTTTCAGCTAAACATGCGCAACCGTTTTGACACCAAGAAACACCCCAAAATAATTGTAAACACAGCAAGAAAAAAAATGTATCCCAACTAAACAATGGATTTAATAAACCTGAAAAACACCTAACTCTAATACTTAACACTTTTGACCTGATACCTAAACCTAACCCTTACAGCTGAAGTCCAGGCAGATATAAAAAGGTACAAATCAAAGCACCTCTGTAATCGTGAATACATCATACATACTTTATTTAAAAATACTTGAATACAACTTGGCATCATCTCCATACTGTCTACTGTACAGCAGAGCTCAGAATAATGGAAGGAGAAGCACCACAAAGAGGCAGTCAGGTATGCTGCAGTCCAAAAAGCAATGCTGATAAGAGAAGAGAACAGTGATAGAGATGAGAGATGAGCTCATCAGTGTGCTGCTTCTCTTTTCACTGTCCAGTCATAGGGTGGAGGGCCTGAAAATAAAGCTGCAGTAGTAAAAGATTAGGTCATCTCTCCTGCGGTGAAAACTTACAGTATATATTTAATGTTTATTTAGCCATCTGCCTGGAGTTCAGCTTTAAAGTGGGCCTGCAATTAGATATACTTTTTATGTTACATCTATGCACACCAAGTATTGTGTAGGTGTAACAATTGTACATAGTTAAAACCTCTTAGGCCCTTTTCACACCAGTGGACAGATCGGGTTTAGGCAGACCCGATCGGACAATTGTTCTCTATGGGGCGGCAGGTGTCAGCGGACATGTGTCCACCGTCACCCGCCGGCATCTGATCCACTAAAAACAGATGGATGGGGATACGTTCACCATCCGTCCGGCGGATCAGATGACAATCGGATGGAAACGGACATGCAGTCTGTTTCAATCCGACTGCCCCAAACAAAACAGTGGGCTGTGTCCGTGTCCACTGCAACGCTGTATCTTGGCCTAGGCCAACAAGGGCAGCACTTTGCAGGGGGGCAGCATGAAAAGAGTCCCCGCCGGCTTGGGCTACACTTTTAGTGCAGCGCCAGTCTTATGAGGTGGACTGGGCCGCAAGACATATCAGTCTGGTGCCCCCATAAAGCAGATGCACTGCTGGCAGTATAATAGGGATGGTGCAGACACAAGGGACACTGACATGGTCACCTATACCTGGCAGGTAGGTAGTAGGACTCTCCTGCAATCTTTTGCTTGTGTCAGTTGTACATATTAGGGAATCTTAATTTTATTTCTGTTGATTGCTGATGAGAAAAATAAACAGATGGATTTATTTGTTAATGCCCCCAATCCTTCATTTGCTCACTGCCTGGACCACATATATTCATCACTGTCCTATATGTTTTCTGCTGCACCACTGGCATGGTTATATCCTCTTAGTTCTCCATAGATTTAGCAGAAATTTGTGCTTAAAGTAAAACTATAGGCAACACTTTTTTTTTTCCATTTTGGATAGAGTAAGAGATGGTTATAGCCCCTGTTAATTTTTTTTTGCCATCCGTTCATTTCCCTTCATTTCCTGCCCCATAGCCAAACAGGAAGTGACAGGAAATCTCTGCAGATTAAGGGAATCCCCCCCAAGGCCCTGAGAACTAGTGTCCCCACTGGAAAATTTCAGGGCAGGTCTGAAAAACAGGAAGGGGTGTGAACTTAACAGGAAGGGGTGGATCATATTTAAATTAGGGGTTACACGAGTTTAGTCAGGCCTAGGGCAGCACAAAACCTAAATACACCACTGGTCCACTGTGCATAGCGACCTGTCATCTGCCTGCTCAGTGGGGACCAGCAGACAAAACCCCCGCTGAGCAGGCGGATCCACTTAGATGAATTCCGCCCCTGTGAAAAGGGCCTTATAGAGATCACAATATGCAATGAGAAATAAAATTGAAGTGCCACACCACAGTTAAGAGGTCAAATACAACTTTATTCCATTAAATGTCAGGGGTACAATCCAAAAAGTAGCCAACATGTTTTGAGGGTCCAAGAGTGCCCCCTTTATCAGGATTAGAAAGAACATAACAAAATCTCCATATCAATCTGAAATCAAAACAATATCACATCCAAAGGGTAATATAACCAAATAGTCAAAAGTAATAAATGGATTTCTTTATGCATGTATTAATGTCTTGATGCTGACATCTAGTGCCAATTCAGTGTTACTACAACTTGCTATTTCTGTATTTGTTATTGGTTTAACCCAGCTCCCCTGTCTGTTGATGCTAGTTTAGTCTTTTAGATAGACTCCCCCTTTCTTCTTTATGTTGCCTCAGTAAGCTGCTAGTCTTCAAAGCAGGCATGAGACTATAAGGGGCTTTTTACACATCAAATGGCACATTAAGTGAATATCCTATGTATTACATTTTAACCACTTCAATACTGGGCACTTTCATTACCTTCCTGCCCAGGCCAGCTTTAAGTGCTGTACCGCAGTTTGAACAACAATTGCCAAGTCATGCTATGCTGTGCCTAAATCAAAATTTTATATATTTTTTTGAGACAGATAGAGCTTTCTTTTGGTGGTATTTAATCACCACAGAGTTTATTTTTTGCTAAACTAACGAACAAAACCCGAACATTTTGAAAATAAAAAAAGTTTTAGTTTATTTTTTCAATTCTGTAAATAAGTAATTTTCTCCCTCACTGATGAGACTTCACTGACACGTACTGATATACTGCACTGACGACACTGATAGGCTGCACTGATGGGAACTAATGAGGTGGCACCAATATGCAACACTGATAGGCACTGATATGCAGCACTGATGGGCAGGATTTATGGGAACTGATTGGCATCACTGGTGGGGCTACACTGATTATCAGTGCAGATCTCCCCTGTGAGGAAAGCCACTTATTGGCTCTCCTCACCTCATACACTGTCAGTGTGAGGAGAGGAATGCCGGTAACCGGCACTTCCTATTTACACTGTGATCAGCTGTGATTGGACACACGTGATCACATGGTAAAGAGCCTACGTCAGACTTTACCGTGATCAGAGACGCAGTGTGTCCGAGGGACACACCGCACCACCGATCGCCACGCTGCACGCCCCCCGGGGGCGTGCACTAGCATCTTGTTCCGAAATCCAGTCAGAGCAATGAAACCCCCACCCGGCCGTCATTCTGCTAAAGGCTGGGTGGGAAGTGGTTAAGAAGTAAAACTACATTGGATCAAACTTCCATGTCTTATTGGAGAGTTAAACTGTCTGTTGAAGGTGCTTATTCAGCATGCTGGACATTAAGGTCCAATGGAGGTATGTCAACGCATAAAGCGGCACTTGGGGGATCACCCGTTTAGGGTGTCTCAATTGATGCCGTTTGTTGCCCAAGAGGGCCTTCATTGGTGAGTCACGCCAGCCTTTCAATACTCCAAAAGAAAATGTGTTACTGATAGCTTGCTACACTACTGCCTTCAAAATTTTCCTGACATTGTAACTATGAGATTGTATTCTTCTTTAGTTGTACTTGGTTGACGCCTCCTGAAGAAGCGGCATTGGCCATGAAACCTGTAGAGGACCACGTCTGTACCTACATCATTGCGCTTCCACTTACCTTTGGGGCTTCTATATTTTTAAGCATGAACTTAATAAAATTTGCTGCAACAACTACATTTATGTTTTTGTTGTAAACCATGTACTTTTGTATTATTTGTAATAAATGTCATTTTTTATAACTACTTTGTCCAATTTCTTGGTACCGAGATAGTCCTCAACACCACTGGCGTCTTAGGGCAATACTTGGAGTAGCCCTTGACAAATGCCTCTCCCCTTCACTTGAAACAAAACACGCTGCTTACCCTTTCTAATTACTGCGAAGGATGTAAAGGCTTTTAAGCAAAAAATGGGCAACTGCTTCAGGGATACGCTGATAGGTAAACACCAGGCTAACTATTGCAGTGGTTTTTATTTAGAGTAACAATATCCTTTATCAGATCTAAGTGCATCAGACCCAGTATTAATTAGAACCTAATTTTCCCAGTAATTAGTACAGAGTTCCTGAAAAGTCATTGCTGATTGCTGGTGATTATGTTCTGAAGGTTACAACAATCACTTGAGACAGCAGTTATTATTGGAATGACATGTACCATCAACCATGCCTCTTCTGCCTGCAATCACAAATCATTTACAAGTGGCAAACACAAAATATCTGGAAGCCGGAGGTGATCAGAGGTTACAAGCATTTCTTTAGCTGCCCATCACTGCCATCTAGTGATCAAATTTGTCACACAAATCTGTCTCATCAAATAATGATTGCAGAACAGAAAACAAATCCCCTAATCTCTGCCAGAGCCAAAACACACTGCTCTGAATTATTTGGAATTACGTGCAGCTCTTAGTCTGTATTACCCGATTTCACGGAAATCCTCTCAGACAAAGGAGTAGGACATAGAATCCTGGAATTAATTTTTACGCATGTCTGACCATCTATAGCAGACAACTAAACATAATATTACATAAGCTACAGTGGATATAAAAAGTCTACACACATCTGTTAAAATGTCAGGTTTCTGTGATGTAAAAAAATGAGACAAAGATAAATCATTTTTAGAACTTTTTCCACCTTTAGAGCCGGTTCACACTGGGGCGGCACGACTTTGGGGGCGACTCGGCAAGGCGATCTCAAGACGACTTGAGAGGCGATTTGCAAAATTACTTCTGTATAGAAGTCAATACAAGTCGCCCCGAGTCGCCCCCAAAGTAGTACAGGAACTTTTTTCTAAGTCAGAGCGACTTGAGTCGCTCCGACTAGAACGGTTCCATTGAACAGAGCAGGACGGCTGACGAGACGCCCCTGTGTGAACCGGGTCTTAATGTGACCTATAAACTGTACAACTCAGTTGAACAACAAACTGAAATCTTTTAGGTCACATTAAAAGGTGGAGAAAGTTCTGAAATGATTTATCTTTCTAATTTTTTTACATCACAGAAACCTGACATTTAAACAGGGGTGTGTAGACTTTGTATATCCATTGTATATGGAAACAATGTTAAAAAAATAAACATTCCAAATTGACAGCCAAATCACAATTGAAGTCACAGAGCGGTGATCCTTAATCTCAGACCACACCAAGAGCATGCTGCCCTAGGCATGCAAAAACTATACTTATTCTTTGCACAGGCTACTCTCCTTCCCCGATACATTTTTATTTAACCACTTTAAGACCAGGCCTTTACTTGCACTTTTTTTACATGTAACAATCAGTATCTTTTGCTTGAATATGTCTTAGATCCCCCTTAACATTATATATTTTTTAAAGCAGAGGCTCTAGTGCAGGGATATGCAATTAGCGTACCTCCAGCTGTTGCAGAACTACAAGTCCCATGAGGCATAGCAAGAATGACAGCCATAAGCATGACACCCAGAGGCAGAGGCATGATGGGACTTGTAGTTTTGCAACAGCTGGATGTCCGCTAATTGCATATCCCTGCTCTAGCCACTTCAGGCCCGGGCCAATTCTGACACTTCGTTTCTACATGGAAAAAACATAATTCTTTTGCAATTTTTTGCCAAAAAATTACATAGAACCCCCAAACATTATATATGTTTTTTTAGCAGAGACCCTACAGAATACAATGGCGGTCATTGCAACTTTTTATCTTGCACGGTATTTGCGCAGCAATTTTTCAAACGCGTTTTTTTTGAAAAAAAAAACAGTTTCATGCTTTAAAAAAAACAAAACAGTAAAGTTAGCCCAATTTTTTTGCATAATGTGAAAGATGAAGTTACACTGAGTAAATAGATACCCAACATGTCACGCTTCAAAATTGCACACGCTCGTGGAATGACGCCAAACTTCGGTACCTAAAAATCCCCATAGGCAAGGCTTTACATTTTTTTACTGATTACATGTTTTGAGTTACAGAGGAGGTCTAGGGCTAGAATTATTGCTCTCACTCTAACGTTCGTGGCAACACCACACATGTGTGGTTTGAACACCATTTTCATATGTGGGCGGGCCTTAGGTATGCGTTCACTTCTGCGTGCGAGCACACGGGGACAGGGGCACTTAAATTTTTTTTTTTTTATTAGGCCTCATGCCCACGGGCGTTTTTTCAGCCGCGTTTTTGAGCGTTTTTTACAGCTTAAAAACGCCTGTCCATGTTAGTCTATAGCTTCATGCCCACCTAGGCGTTTTTGAGCTGTAAAGAGCATAGGCGTTTGTAAGCTGTAAAAAAAACCCAGGGCCAGTGCATTCCTCAGCGTCAGAATTAGGCAGTAAAAAACGCGAGCGTCAAAAAACGCGCAAAAACGCGCACTAACGCGCAAAAAACGCGCACTAACGCGCGGTCGCGTTTTTAGCTCCGACGTTTTTTTTTTTTTTTTCAAAAAAAAAAAAATATTTACAATAACATGGACAGGCGTTTTTAAGCTGCAAAAAACGCAGCTGTAAAAACGCCAGTGGGCATGAGGCCTTATTGTTAATTTTACTTATTGTTATTTTTATTTTGACACTAAAAAATAAATAACACATTTTGATCACTTTTATTCCTATTACAAGGAATGTAAACATCCCTTGTAAAAGGAATAGGACATGACAGGACCTCTTTACTGTGAGATTTGGGGTCAATAAAACCCCACATCTCACATCTAGGCTGGGAAGCCTAAAAAAAAAACGATCACAGCTGAAGCAGCGCCGTTTTTTTGAATGCAGAGGCCGGGCGTGACGTCATAACATCGCGCCCGGCCGCCAACGATCATAGAGACTCCGGCGACCATCTGGTCCGCTGGAAATCTCTATGATCAACATCCGGGGCCGGTGGATCCTGTCACCGACTCACCGATCGCACAGGTGAGACGGTAGAAGCACCGGAGGGCAGCGGGAGGGGGGGGGCTTCCCCTTTTCGCCGCCCGTAGGAACGATCAAGCGGTGGAACAGTGTAGGGAAGTGTGATTAAAAGCTTTCGATTTTTAAAAATGGTGCCGTTTACATCCAGGTAAACGGGAAGTGATGTAAGGTCATTGCTTCCAGATTACTATATCACAAAGCCAAACTAAGCCGACCTGGTCTTTTTTCAGTTCTGTGATCAGCCGGAGGAAGCGGCAGCTGGTCGATCGGGACTCCTGGTGGGATAGGAGATCCCAGTAAAGCCACTGCTTGTAAAAGCAATCCAGTAGCTAGTTGGCTACTAGGACTGCTTTAACAAGAGAGTCGACCATCTGCTTTAAAAAACAGTACCGGGATGATGCCTGCATCTGCAGGCATCATCCCGATATAACCACTTAAATTCCAGCGATGTACAAAGAATATGCTATTGTAGGCAGAACACTGTCTGCAAGCTACCCTGAACTACTCATTACACCAGTCAAGAGAATTTTGACATAGAGCAGGTGGAAAGTTTACACCTACCACAATTAGTTATTCTGCTGGATTTACCCACAAGTGTCTAGAAGTGGCAAGACAAAGCATTATAAAGAAAAACAAAAACACAGACTGCACTTTAACTGTTTAATTCTATGATTTTTGACTCTGCTTCATTAGGTACTGACCCTATGTACTGTAGCTTAGACCCCTTTCCCACTGGGTCGTTTTGCAGGCAAAATTGCGCTAAAAATAGCACCTGCAAACCGTCCTGAAACAGCCGTTGCTGTGTCTCCAGTGTAAAAGCCCCGAGGGCTTTCACACTGGAGCGGTGCGCTAGCAGGATGGTAAAAAAAGTCCTGCTAGCAGCATCTTTGGAGCGGTGAAGGAGCGGTGTGTATACCGCTCCTCCACCGCTGCTGCCCATTGAAATCAATGGGACAGCGCAGCTATACCCCCCGCAATGCGCTGCTTCAGCAGTGCATTGCGGGCGGTTTTAACCCTTTCTCGGCCGCTAGCGGGGGTAAAAATAGTGGCGTTTTACCACTATAGGCGTCTCAGTGTGAAAGGGGTCTAACCCTTTCTCGGCCGCTAGCGGGGGGTAAAACCGCACCGCTAGCGGCCGAATAGTGCTGCAAATCCGACCGTAAAGCGCCGCTAAATATAGCGGCACTTTACCGCTGACGCACCTCCTGCCCCAGTGTGAAAGGGGCCTTAGAGCAATGTTTCTCAACCCAAGTCCTCAAGTACCCCCAACAGGTCATGTTTTTAGACTTTCCATTATTTTGCACAGGTGATTTGATCAGTTTCACTGCCTTAGTAATTACCACAGCTGTTTCATCTGAGGGAAATCCTGAAAACATGACCTGTTGGGGATACTTGAGGACTGGAGTAGAGAAACATTGGCTAAAGCCTCGTACACACGATCGGATTTTCCGCAGACAAATCCTCTGACTTTTGTCCGAAGGGCATTGGCCAGGAACTTGTCTTGCATACAAACGGCACACAATTGTTGGCCAACAAACACGAACGTAGTTATGTACTATGTGGTTTTTAAGCTCTTTAGCGCCACCCTTTAGGCACCTTCTGCTAATGTTGCGTTATGGTGAGCATTGCTTCTGAGCATGCGTGTCTGTACTTTGGACTTTGTCTGACGGATTTGTGAAAATCCAACAATCGTCCGATAGAACGTACAAACGGTTGGATTTCCCGCCAACAGGCTGTCAACACACAATTCCCATTAGAAAATCTGATCGTGTGTACGAGGCTTTAGACTACATAAATCCCTGACTGAAATAAAGTAACAGGATTCATATCATAGCACCTTATTTAGCCAGTTCACTTTCGAAAGCATTACTTTTATTTCCAGAGTTGAAGCTGTGTCCACTACTACAAAAAGAAAATTAATATTCTGATAACTGTATGCTGTAAAAACATATGATAGTATTCAGTATAGTATATTTTATTCTAGCATTTTTCTCTAAATTTTAAATGCAGACCAAGCTGACCAGCAAAATTGACATAGGTTGAGACAAACAATATCAATTGCTAGGGATGCTTACAGCGATCACCTGTTTATGCACATTTTTCAACTATTCATGCACCCCTAGCAGTGGTATCAGTGGTATCATTTGTCCCAACCACTGCCACTTTTCTGGCAAAATAAAAATAAAATATTCACGTATTGAATGCGCTTACCACAGTACAACTACCAATAAATGAATGAACCCAATCTGTCATTAATATGCTTCTAGTCTGTGAATAGACAATGAAAGGAGAAGCAGCACTGCTCATCTGTCACTCTGCCTTCTCCTATCACCATGTTTGTCAGCATGTGAACTAAGTGGCTTCTTGTACTGCTTCTTCCTCTCATATTCTGAGCTCTGCCGTTTAGGAATTGCAAAAGGCTAATACCAAGTGAAATTCAGGTAATTGCGTATCAATAGATACAGAGATACTGTATCTTTTTCTTTTATTGTGTCTTTTTATATCCTCACAGCAAACAGTAACATTTTAAAATAAATACAATGAATCACTTACTCCGCCGGGTGAATTACAGCCATCTGATCCGGGTGCAGACTCATACGATACAGGGGTTGCTATCTGCATTGGAAACAGGCGACAGTTTTAGATTAGGTAGTACAGCATCTGCTAAACCTCAGGATTGAAGATGTCCTGACCAATTATAAGCCAAACCAAGCAAAACTAATTTGCCGTAATGTAAATTCAGACGTGTTTCTTGCCGATTAGACCTCATATTTATTCATATATACATGACATGATCAGTTCCATCCATTCACCCAACACATTCCTTCATCTCACAGGTCTCTAGAAAGCAAATGTGAGATCCTCAACCCTAAGGCCTCCTGTACACTGCTGCTGGTAAACGGACATTTAGCCCAGGTTCACACTGGGCTGCGAGAGTGAAGCCACGCAAGTTCAGCTGAACTCGCACGATTTCACTCCCGCTTGTCAGTCCCCATTTCGGCCGCGATTACAGAGACATCTGTGCAGGTTTCTGCACAGATGTCAATGTAAATCGCGGACCAAAATCGCAAAAAGTAGTACAGAAACGACTTTTTGAAATCAGTGCAGATGCGGCGTCGCACCGATTAGGACGGTGCCATAGCTGGCAATTTGCGGCAAATACAGCCGTTTTGACATGCGATTTGACATGCCAAATCGCATTTCAAAACGCACCAGTGTGAACCAGGGCTTAGAGGCAGTTGGGCGTTTTTTTCAGCTGCCCCTGAACTCTCCTCTATGTTATCTTATCAGTACATGTACACAGGGTCATTTATAGTCGTTTCTAGGCAGTTGAGTTTAGAAGCATGTTTTGGAAGGCAAAAAAATGTGTTCAGGACGGATGTTCAGGGCCAGTTGAAATGCCAAATGGCTGTAACAGTTTGTAAACGCGGTAACTCATGTTTAGCCACATTTAGTTTACAGGCGTTTTTCATTTTTGGCAAATTTTTTAAACGCTTCCAAAATGCAAACGCGGCATGTAAATGCGGCAAAACAAATGTTTTACACGTCGGTTACTATCTGTCAAGTTAAATTGTTCAGGAGAGGTTGTAAAAACGTCCAGTGTACATGTCTTAAAGGAGTAGTAAAGTTACATGTTTTTTCACCTTAATGCATCCTATGCATTAAGGTGAAAAAACATTCGACAATACCGCCCCCCCCCGAGCCCCCGTTTTTCTTACCTGGCCCCTCGAAAGTCCCATGCTCGTCCCCGTCATCCTCTTCGTTTTTCTGCCTGGCCGCCGATTGGCTACACTGGATAGATTGAAAGCAGCGCAGCCATTGGCTGGCGCTGCTGTCAATCATATCCAATGACGCGGCACGCCGGGGGGCGGGGCCGAGTGATACAGTCGGCGGCTATGGCCGCCGCTGTATCACGGGAGCGCGCCCGCAATCACTCCACACCATGCGAGCTCACTCGCATTAAGGTGTGGAGTCCTTGCGGGGAGGAGCCAAGACAGCCGCCGAGGGACCCCAGAAGACCAGGATCGGGGCCACTGTGTGCAAAACGAGCTGCACAGTGGAGGTAAGTATAACATGTTTGTTATTTTTAAGCAAAAAAAAAAAAAGGTATAGTGCTCCTTTAATTGATACTCATAACAAATAGCCATCATAGAAGCTATATAACTGAGCAAGAACTGAAATCTCAGTTTCACCAGTTGATCTGCAGGTGAATTTGAGATTAAAGGTTCCCATTACAAAAAAACTGTGAAGGTCCCACTATGTAAATATAAAGGAAGCTGCAAATCTTATAAGGAGGAATTGTTAAAATGTGGACATCTCCTTTAACCACTTCCTTCCCGCCGTACGACTATATACGTCCTGTCTTTGAAGAGGAATACCGGGGTTATGGTAGCAGCTAGCTACCATAACCCCGGTATCCTCTTCAAGAGCTGGCGATTCTCTTTCAGATAAAAGTGGTCTCTGTGGCTGATTCGCTGCGAGATTACTTTTTTTGGTTACGGGAGAGGGGCGGAGGCGATTGGATCCTTTTCCTAGCCTGACATGGAGACAAGTGAGGGGAAGATGGCCCCCACCCATCTCCAAGTCATTGCAGGGCGGAAGCAACGTCAAAACGTCACTTACGCCCATAGCTTTTAAATGGCCATTTATTTATTTTCAAATGACAAAATGTTTTTGTTACTGCATTTTAGTGTAAATATGAGATCTGAGGTCTTTTTGACCCCAGATCTCATATTTAAGAGGACCTGTCATGCTTTTTTCATGTTTACATTCCTTGTAATAGGAATACAAGTGACGCAATTTTTTTTTTTTAAAGAACAGTGAAAAAATAAAAGGTAAAATAAATAAGAAAAAAAAAAATTGAAACGCGCCCAGTCCAGCCGAGCTCGCGTGCAGAAGCGAATGCATACGTGAGTAGCGCCCGCATATGAAAACGGTGTTCAAACCACACATGTGAGGTATTGCCGCGATCAGTAGAGCAAGAGCAATAATTCTAGTCCTAGACCTCATCTGTAACTTAAAACATGTAACCTGTAGAATTTTTTAAACGTTGCCTATGGAGATTTTAAAGGGTAAAAGTTTCTCGCCATTCTACGAGCGGGCGCAATTTTGAAGCGTGACATGTTGGGTATCAATTTACTTGGCGTAATATTATCTTTCACAATATAAAAAAAAAAATTGGGCTAACTTTCCTGTTGTCTTATTTTTTAATTCAAAAAAGTGTATTTTTTCCCCAAAAAGTGCGCTTGTAAGACCGCTGCGCAAATACGGTGTGACAATGTATTGCAACGACCGCCATTTTATTCTCTAGGGTGTTAGAAAAAATACAATTACATATATATATATATATATATATATATATATATATATATATATATATAATAATGTTTGGGGGTTCCAAGTAATTTTCTAGCAAAAAAAAATGTTTTTAACTTGTAAACACCAAATCTCAGAAAGAGGCTCGGGACTGTAGTGGTTAAGGTGTATGGGCAATTTTGCTATTCACCAATTGGCTGTTTATATTTAATATTTATTACAGGCCATTATACTGTGCTGACAATTTATGCAGGGTTATTTCACATTTCCTGCTCTCAAGGAGCTTACAATCAAAATAATCTTATATGCATATATACATATACTAGGGCCAATTTGGAAAGGAGCTAATTAGGCTACCAGTATGTCTTTGGAGTGTGGAAAGAACCCGGAGTACCTGGAGGAAACCCATGCAAACTAAACACTCCTAGTCCTGCAAGGCAGAAGTGCTAACCACTAAGCCATTTTGCTGATTAAGTTCAAGTGGAACTAAGAGCATGAGAAGCCATTGAAAACATTAAGGGACCAGAAGAAAATATAAGACTCAGGCTTAATGACTGAACATTCCTAAAAAAAATCAATGTTCTTTGAAACCCCTAGTAACCATGATTCAAGGGCAAACAATGAAAGGGAGAACTTGATTGGCTTTTATGGATAACATGGCCCACTCTTCTTTTAGATTATTTTAGTTCTGTTGCTCCATACTTCTGGTATTCTTAGAATTGTGGCACCATGATTTTGAAGCCTTTTCCAAGAACATCTCAGTTCTCTTTTTACCAAGAACACTACTCCTACATAAATGGTCTGCATGCCAACACAATAATTTCAGTTGACTATAATTAAAGTCATAATTTGCAAGGCCATTATATTATTTTGTGATAATTACCGGCGAGTCTGGACAATGGTCTTCTTCGCGGGAGAAGGAGCTGTTAAACGCACGAAATGTTTCACTGTTCTGTTTGTGCTTTTCAATCGTTGCTTGGATAACCTGATTAAATACAAATCATACATTCAAATTAATTATTTCAATGATTTATTCATAAAAAAAATATGTATCTGTCAATGTGGGAATGGTAACCAATTACTCAGTATTAATAACATGAATTTAAAACCAATTACTGAAATGTCATATAAGCTTTAACATGTCACTGCTGATCGACAAAAGTTTTACAGCTTGCCTGTTTGATAGAAGTCAATCTAACGATTGACTTCAGTTTAACAGGGAATTCCACACACTGGTCGAAATTTGTCTGGTTTCTGTTGATCCCTCTATGGGAGTGCAGTTCAAACTTGCCCATTCTCTGAAAATTTAATGGCGGTGGATTGCTTTTCAGAGTGCGCCAAAGCAGTCACTGTCAGGTGTTCAAAAGACAATCCGCCACCTCCGAAATGCCTTTTGTTTTTTTGCTTCTTTTTTGCCAAATGGCAATTTTAAATGGGACTAATGCTCCACAACCACGATGCTGCCTGTCAACTCAGCTTGCTGCCTTAAATTTACTGCAGACACCATGAGTGAATAGGATCCTCCAGCTGTACAATAGGTTTTAGTTGGGTGGCCGGGATGGGAGCAGTAAAACCACGGTACAACTGCCTGTTTTTGAAGTGCCATTCACCCCTAATCCTGGCCACCTAAGTGAAAGAGGCTTAACAAAATCATTAATAAAAAAACTTTGATGGAGGTATTTACTGAATATTTTTTTTTTAACATTAACTATACACTACATAGACAAAAGTTGGCAGAGACCTGATCATCACAACTATTTGAGTCTTGGTTAGACATCCAATTTTAAATCCATGGGCATGTTGTGAACTGGCTAGAGCAGCCTTAACTATTCTGGCTGGGCTTTCCGCAAGATTTTGGAGTATGTTAGTGGGAATTTGTGCCCATTCAGCCAAAAGAGCTACCTATGCTGGATGAGAAGACATGGCTTGCAAACAACATTCCAATGGATTCCAAAGGTGTTAAGTAGGGTTGAGGTCAGGACTCTGTGCAAGTCACTCAAGTTCCTCCACACCATACTCCTCAAACCATGTCTTTCTGGATCTGGCATACGCACAAGGGCCAACGCTGTATCCTGGCCTAGACCAACAAGGCCCAGGCCTAGGGCAGCACTTTGCAGGGGAGCAGCACGGAAAGAGTCCCCGCCGGCTTGCGCTACACTGTTAGTGTAGCGCCAGTCTTATGGGGCAGACTGGGCTGAGAGGCAAATTAGTCTAGTGCCCCCATAAAGCGGCCACACTGCTTCCAGTATGCGGGCGGCCGGCATTCCACAACTGTGGGGGGGCGCTGCTTCTAATTTTGACTGTCCTATCATCCTGGACCACAAACCTTCCTCTCTGTGCTATATGTTTTCTGCTGCACCATTGGCATCAGGGGAGGGCTGGCAGCCTTAGGCCTGGGGGGCAAATCCAGTCAAGTGGCCAATTGAACCACCGAGTCAGCTCACCATCCATTTACACCACATTCCCCGCACACAGGGAGAGAGAGAGAGAGGAGACTGCTCCATATTGCCCGAGAGAGGCCACTTGGCACTGCCTGCACAGAGAGAGACCGCTTGACACTGCCTGCACAGAGAGAGAGAGACCATTTGACACTGCCTGCACAGAGAGAGAGAGAGACCATTTGACACTGCCTGCACAGAGAAAAAGCCTGCTTGACACTGTCTGCACAGAGAGAGAGGCCATTTGAAACTCCCTGCACAGAGAGAGAGACCGCTTGACATTGCCTGCACAGGGAGAGAGACCATTTGACACTGCCTGCACAGAGAGAGAGACCGCTTGACACTGCCTGCACAGAGAGAGCGAGAGACCGTTTGACACTGCCTGCACAGAGAGAGAGAGACCGTTTGACACTGCCTGCACAGAGAGAGAGAGACCGTTTGACACTGCCTGCACAGAGAGAGAGAGACCGCTTGACACTGCCTGCACAGAGAGAGACCGCTTGACACTGCCTGCACAGGGAGAGAGAGACCGCTTGACACTGCCTGCACAGGGAGAGAGAGACCGCTTGACACTGCCTGCACAGGGAGAGAGAGACCGCTTGACACTGCCTGCACAGGGAGAGAGAGACCGCTTGACACTGCCTGCACAGGGAGAGAGAGACCGCTTGACACTGCCTGCACAGGGAGAGAGAGACCGCTTGACACTGCCTGCACAGGGAGAGACAGACAATTTGAAACTGCCTGCACAGAGAGAGACCGCTTGACACTGCCTGCACAGAGAGAGAGACCGCTTGACACTGGCTGCACAGAGAGAGAGAGGGACAGACAATTTGAAACTGCCTGCACAGAGAGAGACCGCTTGACACTGCCTGCACAGAGAGAGAGGCCATTTGACACTGCCTGCACAGAGAGAGAGGCCATTTGACACTGCCTGCACAGAGAGAGAGGCCGCTTGACACTGCCTACACAGAGAAAGAGAGAGAGACCATTTGACACTGCCTGCACAGAGAGAGAGAGAGACCACTTGACACTGCCTGTACAGAAAGAGACCATTTGACACTGCCTGCACAGAGAAAGAGAGGAACTGCTTCACACTGCCTGCACAGAGAGAGAGAGAGAGAGACTGTTTGACACTGCCTGCACAGATAGAGAGACCACTTGACACTGCCTGCACAGAGAGAGAGTGCTCCGCATTGCCCGCAGTGCAAAGGGGTCACTCTCTGTGGGGGGCAGTGCGAAGCGGTCACTCTCTGTGGGGGGCAGTGCGAAGCGGTCACTCTCTGTGGGGGCAGTGCGAAGCGGTCACTCTCTGTGGGGGCAGTGCGAAGCGGTCACTCTCTGTGGGGGCAGTGCGAAGCGGTCACTCTCTGTGGGGGCAGTGCGAAGCGGTCACTCTCTGTGGGGGCAGTGCGAAGCGGTCACTCTCTGTGGGGGCAGTGCGAAGCGGTCACTCTCTGTGGGGGCAGTGCGAAGCGGTCACTCTCTGTGGGGGCAGTGCGAAGCGGTCACTCTCTGTGGGGGCAGTGCGAAGCGGTCACTCTCTGTGGGGGCAGTGCGAAGCGGTCACTCTCTGTGGGGGCAGTGCGAAGCGGTCACTCTCTGTGGGGGCAGTGCGAAGCGGTCACTCTCTGTGGGGGCAGTGCGAAGCGGTCACTCTCTGTGGGGGCAGTGCGAAGCGGTCACTCTCTGTGGGGGCAGTGCGAAGCGGTCACTCTCTGTGGGGGTGAAAGTTTTCCAGCCATCAGAATACAGTGATCACTGCTGGCTGCTATAGCAGCCAGCAGTGATCGCCCCCCAAAAAAAGAAGAAAGACATGCTGGCTGTACTGAAGTCAGTTGATTGAATTCTGTACAACCAGTCTGCACATAGATCGAAATTCTGCTGGTTCAGCAGAAAATTAAATCTGTCTATGGTGGCTTAAGTTCACCAGTCTCTGGGTTTAATAATATCCTCAAATCTTCTTAAAGGGGTGCTCCACTTAGGTGTAGAAATGTACTTTGAACTCCATCTTATTTCCAGAACTCTTTAGGTATTAGATGTGCAAACAATAAGGTGAGAGCGCATCTAATACCTACTGAGAGTAATGGAAACAAGGTGGAGTTCAAAGTGAACCATGCCATTACTTGGAGGGATTGGCATTTAGGGGGGTAAAACAGGCAGGGAGGAAACCTGCCTGTCACTTTTCAGTGGAGTAGCAGTGCCTGCTGCAAGTGAATACAAGCCTTTGGGCTCACAGTTGTGTACTGGCAGTTTTCCATAGCCATAGTCCCTCAGACTTCTTTTAGGTTGCACATTTTTGCTGCATTTTCTGGAAGTGCACCAAGGATGCAGCATTCAGGACGTTTTGTGCACTTTCAGAACATGCAATAAAAATGTGCAACCTCTATGGGACCAGGGGCAACATGCAGGAAGACTGCCAGTACACCAGCACTGCAGACAAACCGCAGCATGCCAGTATGAGCCCGCATCAACACCTAGGAGGGCAAGGTAGTGTCACAGGCTGCTAGAAAAAAAAACTCTTTAGCTGCAGAGAGGGGGAGGGAGGAGGAACTCGCTTACTTGGACGGTCCCAGCCTCCCAGGAGACTCACTGTATTCGAGCCGACTGCTCAGATTTAACTTTCCCACCCATATATTCCTCTTCAAGACAGCACACGGGTTGCTTGGAGTGTGGGCGGGGAAAGAGAGAACAGGTCCAGCCTCTGCCAGCCAATCGTGTGGAGGAGGGAGGGGCTGGGTGGGGCTGTGTAACACAGACTGTCGGCCCTGAGACATCGCTGGCTCACAGTACTGGATGGAGATGTCACACTCGGCCAGCACAAAAACTGCGCATGTGCGGTTCTGAGCTGGTGACTCAGCGGCCTTTGTAGAGCATATGAGAGCAGCCCAGGGGGCAATTGCATCTCTGCCCCCTGGCCCAGCCCTCCCCTGATTGGCATGGTTATATCTTCTTAGTCCTCTCCATAAAATTATCAGAAATTTGTGCTTAAAGTACACCTATAGGTAACACGGTTTATTTCATTTTGGATAGAGTGAGGAAGGGTTATAGCCCCGGTCAGTTTATTTTTTACCATCCCAGTACCATCGCAGAGATTTCCCTACACTTCCTGCCCCATAGCCAAACAGGAAGTGAGAGGAAAACTATGCAAATTAAGGGAATTCATTGCCCCCCCCCCCTCAGAACTAGTGTCCCCATTTAAAAATTGCAGGGCGGGTCTTAAACAGAAATGGGTGTGGCCTTCACAGGAAGGGGTGGGTCATATTTAAATTAGGGGTGCACAAGTTTAGTCAGGCCTAGGGCAGCACAAAACCTAAATACACTACTGACAAGGGCACAGTAATGCAGGAACAGGAAAGTGCCTTTCCCCCAAACTGTTTCCACGAGGCTGGAAGTGCACAATTGTCTCAAATGTCTTTGTATGTTGTAGGATTAGCAGTACCCTTCACTGTAAAAACGCTAATAATTTACAAGGGTTGTCCACATACTTTTGATATTTAGTTGGTAAAATATGATTGCTTAGCATATTTTTGGTGACTCCATCAAAATGTTGTAAAAAATCATTGAAGTGAGTGAAAATAAATTGACAGCCACTGTACAAACGACCAAGCATTTACACTGATAATGTTAACAAGTCATTCAAATAAATAATGAAGGCTGTACAGTGTATTTTAGCTTCTGCTAATATATTTGTCCTAGAATGTACATTTTACAGAAACACATGCTGATCCATCCCTGCATTACACACAACATAATGTGATAAGACAGGGTAGTCATAGCCTTCATTATTACATTCACAAGTAAGACAGATCTCATTAAAGCAGCCTGTCAAAGCCATCTTGCCATGAATGCACTGACTGCGGTGAATGTGATTGCTGCTGCTGGATAAAGCGGTGTGTCCCGCAATGGGACTACACAGCAGGAGCAGAAATTAATACACATATCGAAAACGAATTATGCAAAAAATAGTTCCATCACCTACCCAAAGCCCTTAAAGCCCATCTAAACCTAAAAACAAGAATCAATAGTATTTCAGTTGATCGGTCTTTCAATATGGTGGCTGCATTATTTTGCTTTAATTTTTATCCGGTTATCCTGCCATTAACACATTTCCTGTCCTATTGTGAAAACTGTACTGAACAGCATGGTGTTAGGACTATATAACACCTTCCTCATCTTCTTTGAGCTCACTTTATCTAGGAAGGAGGTGTCCAGTGGTTTTTTGTCCATTTGAACTTTCAGTTTAAAAGAGCTAAATACATTCTAGATTCATAAAAACAGAAAGTATTCATAGACATATGGCTCAGTCTGCAATCAGCTAATCCGAAAGCTCCCTACTAATTGGAGAACGCCAACTCTAATGCCCTGTACACACGATCGGATTTCCTATGGATTTTAAACCGATGGATTTTTCCATCGGAAATCCGATGAAGCTGACTTCAATCAGTCTTGCCTACACACCATCAGTCAAAAAACTGATCGTCCCAAACGCCGTGATGTAAAACAGTCCGACGAGCCAAGAAAAATTAAGTTCTATGCTTCTGAGCATGCGTTGACTTGATTCTGAGCATGCGTGGGTTTTTTATCCGATGGAGTTCCCCACAGACGATAGTAATTTGCTATCGGTTTTATTTCCATCGGATAAATTTAAAACATGTTCTATTTTTTAACACCAATGGGAAAAAAAAACGATAGGGCCCATACACGATCGGTTTGTCCGATGAAAAAGGTCCATCGGACTGTTTTCATCGGTAAAACCGATCGTGTGTACAGGGCTTAAGGCTACTTTCACACTGAAGCGCTGGCGGTATAGCGGCGCTATTTTTAGCGCCGCTATACCGTCGTTTATGCTGCGATTTGCGGGTGCTAGCGGGGTGATTTTAACCCCCGCTAGCGTCTGAAAAAGGGTTAAAAACGCCCGCAATAACGCCTCTTTGCAGTGTTTTGCATGCGTTTTGGAGGCGCTACCCCATTGATTTCAATGGGCAGGGGCGCTATAGGAGCGGTATTTTTACCGCTCCTATCGCGCCTCAAAGATGCGGCTTGCAGGAGTTTTTTTACCCTCCTGCAAGCGCAACGCTCCAGTGTGAAAGCCCTCGGGGCTTTCACACTGGATACAAAGTAGCGGCTTTTTCAGGGCGCTTTGCAGGCGCTATTTTTAGTGCAATAGCGCCTGCAAAGTGCCTCAGTGTGAAAGGAGCCTTAAGCTGGGTAGAAGATTCAAACAAGGAAGACGCCGCTCCAGGCAGGCAGTCACTACAGTCAGAATGCGCTGGGTGCAAGCCACGGCCCGCCACCGATGATCAATAGGAAGAAAAGAACGGCTGCACACCACAGGAACGTTCCAGCGATTTTATTCCAAAAAATAGCAAATGACAGCCAACAAAGACAGAGTGTCCGAACCCAAGAGGGGTTCGGACACTCTGGGGGTTATTTACGAAAGGCAAATCCCCTTTGTACTACAAGTGCAAACTACAAGTGCAAAGTGCACTTTAAATTGCACTGAAAGTGCACTTGGAAGTGCAGTCGCTGTAAATCTGAGGGGTAGATCTGAAATGAGGGGAAGCTCTGCTGATTTTGTTATCCAATCATGTGCAAGCTAAAATGTTGCTTTTTATTTTCCTTGCATGTCCCTCTCGGATCTACAGCGACTGCACTTCCAAGTGCACTTTCAGTGCAATTTCAAGTGTACTTTGCACTTGTAGTGCAAAGTGGATGTGCCTTTTGTAAATAACCCCCTCTGTCTTTGTTGGCTGTCATTTGCTATTTTTTGGAATAAAATCGTAAGAACCTTCCTGTGGTGTGCAGTTGTTCTTTTCTTTCTAAAGCTACATACAGCTAGATACAGGGTATATATATATATATATATATATATATATATATATATATATATATATATATATATATTTTCATCTTTTTTAAAATGCGTTCAATGTATGGCGGGCTAAACAAAAAAAAAGACAAACCCCTGTATCAACACAAAGAATGTTGATGCAGAGATCTCTCCTGTTGTGTTTTTGTATTGTGACATCATCCCCAATGACAAAATACACTAATCAGCACTTGCAGCCATTGGTTGAATCAGCAAGCGCTGATAAAATACTGTTTTTCCAGCATGACCGTTCAACAGAAGTTGTTGGACTGGTTTCTGTTGAACAGAGAAGAGTTTGCACAGACCAAAAGTTGCCCGGCCCCTGCTGAACCAATCAACTTTCAAAAGTTGGATGGTTTTTCAGACGGAATTCTGCACAAGCTTGGCTTGCATACACACGGTCACACAAAAGTTCTCTGAACTTTAGAGCGTTAAGAATGCGGTAATGTACAACACTACGACGAGGCGGAAAAAAAGAGGTTCAATGCTTCCGAGCATGCGTGTTTTTTTTCCCGTCGGAATTGCATACAGACGAACGGATTTTCCGCTAGAAATTTTTTCCGTCTGAAAAATAGAGAACCTGCTCTCTATCTAAGTCCATCGGAAATTCCAACAGAAAAAGTCAGATGGGGCATACACACGGTCGGAATATCCAACAAAAAGCTCCCATCTGACTTTTTCTGTCGGAAATTCCGACCGTGTGTACGCGGCATAAGGGTTCTTCTCTACAGAAAGCTGCCAGAGGATAGGCTTTTCTTCTCAGGCTATGGCTACTTTTTAGGGAAAAACTGTAAGACTGCATAACTTTTGCTTTAATGCATTCTATGGAACTTTTTTTCTAACCCAACTTCCTAACTATGTAACTATATCAAACTGGACTCCAGTTATAATGATCACCTGTCCCTCACAGATGACCCTTCATTGTAGTATAATCTCCCACTGGAATAAGAAAGACATCTCCAAAAGAAAAAAAGAAAGGCAAGTCCTCTTTTACAGCAAAAAAAAGTAGTGGTCACGTAGCCTTTCTCCTTTGAAGTAAAACACATCAGAGATGGCATAACTGATCCTGTTAGCAGTACTATTAAAACGCAGGTTTAATCAGCAATAGCATGAAAAAAAAAGCAGTCTTGTGACTTCTATCAGTGTCTGGTTAAAGCTTGTAGGGAGGAGTTTTCATACTGCACTGTCTGTCCTATCAGGATGCAGGACCCCTGGCCTTATGTCTGGACAGTGCTGATTGGCTCTGTGCTGACCACATGCACTCTTCCAAAAAAAAAACTCTCGAACAATACACACCAAACTGAGCATGTGCAGCCTGACTTCAGTAACTCCTCCTTATCCGGACAGGTTTTGGGGGCAATGCAAGAAGAGGAGGATATGTGCATATAGGATAAAACAGCCTTTTTACACAGTGCAGAGGATTAACCTCTTCGGTTCCACAGTGAGTATAACAAGCATACTTTACTGCATATACAGACTGATTTTACTGTTGTGGGTTTAGAAACACTTTAATTCCTGGACTGAACATATCTTTCCTTCTTTCATAAAATCTTTCAGTTGTGCATTCTCATCTTTAATCCATTCCCCAAAGAGTGCCTCCTTTCCAGGTATAAAATAATTTGTCTCCGTACTTGATAATAATGGTGAATTGCATAACCAATTTGCTTGTCTATTAATTAAATCCTAAACCCTTAATACATTCCGTGTTAAAACATTTGTGCCCTTATCCAACATTCGATACTGATGTGGAATCCATATAACTTTGCCCAAAGGTGCTTTACTTAAAGCGGAGTTCCGCCCAAAAAAAAATACATTTAAGTCAGCAGCTACAACTACTGCAGCTGCTGACTTTTAATATATGGACCCTTGTCTGTCCAGGGCGCCCGGAATGTCAGCACCAGAAGCCTTGATGCTTCGCAGCCCGGTTCCCTACTGCGCATGCGTGAGTCGCACTGCGCGTCCTCACTGGTCCCTGCTGTCTTCTGGGACCTGTGTGTCCCAGAAGGAGGGGCCAGACATGGCGTAGATCGCAGCAGCGATCTATCACCGGAAGTGGGAGCAAATACCTGTATTATACAGGTATCTGCTCCCCCCTAAAAGGTGCCAAACATGACACCGAAGGGGGGGAGGAACCGGAAAAGCGGAAGTTCAATTTTTGGGTGGAACTCCACTTTAACGCGTTTTCCATTTTTACCCATCTTTTTTCACTTAACATTCGTGTCCACTCCACCAATCTTGTTAACAGTACAGCATTATTAGAATACCTTTTAAAATCTGGCACAGCTAGACCCCCTTGCATTTTATCCTTGCTCAATACCGAGAACTTTATTCTTGGCTTCTAATTCTGCCAAATATACTTTAAGATCATTGCTTTTAATGTCCTAAAATATTGCTAATGCAGATTTAATCAGCAATAGCAGCAGTAGCATAAAAAAAGAAGGTAAATAATATTAAAGCATTCACATAACCCATAGCGTCGGCTGTAAAACGCCGCTATTTTTACCGCCGACGCTATGGGCGGATTTGCGGCGCATTTCGGCTTTTAACCCCCGCTAGTGGCCAAAAAAGGGTTAAAACCGCCCGCAATGTGCTGCTGAAGCAGCACATTGCGGGCGGTATAGCCGCGCTCTCCCATTGATTTCAATGGGCAGGAGCGGTGGAGGAGCGGTAAACACACCTCTCCAAAGATGCGGCTAGCAGGACTTTTTTTTTACCGTCCTGCTAGCGCAATGCTCCAGTGTGAAAGCCCTCGGGCTTTCACACTGGAGACAACGGAGCAGCAGTTTAAGGGCGGATTGCAGGCACTATTTTTAACGCTATAGCGCCTGCAATATGCCCTCAGTGTGAAAGGGGTCTAACTCTATTTAATGGCCTATATTTTAATAACGTCAGCGACTTTAGTGTTATTACTACTGCTTGAATGTTTTCTATGATATATAAACAAGAGTAGTGCATTACTCTCTACACTAAAATAATTTCTAGTAGCTATTGTCTGGAATTCCAAGGTTATATAAACAATTAATAGTGGTGTACTTACCTGGATCCATTCTCTTTTCTCCTCTTCAGTCCTACAAAGAGATAAACCAATCAAGTTATTTAACTTGATGACCTCAAATATAATATACAAAATACAGAAACTGATATGTGATGAAGCACTTAGTACATTTCTATGAATGCATCTTAAACCGACCACTTAACACACAAATAAGTTATGTGAAAACAGCTGATTATACAAGTTACTGTAATACTGTGCAGTGAATTCAAGGCCTTCACCCTTGTGTTACAGCAGATGTACAATTATCAGAGCTTTATTCTGATAGAACATACTTTGCCAACACAGCTGCTGATGCAAATGCCAAACCACTTTTCAGGGACACTTGGCTGCTTGGCAGACACATGTAACACATAAGATGTTTTCCTTATAGACAGAATATGGCACTTTGATTTCTATCATTATGGGCCCACTGAACTGGGATCATCTTCAAAAGCACTGTACTTTAATACTGCTAGGGCAAGCTTTTTTTACATGCTATCCATGCTTCCCTAGTCAGATTTTAATGTTCCTACTTCATGCACATATTTAAAGTAAATGTAAACCCCTGAAATGAAAAATGAACAAAGCACATTATTCTATACTGTGCTCTTGCCTTTATCTAAAGCACCTAGTGCAATTTCTGCTGTGCTCTGTCATTCTTCCACTATTTGCATGAGATCACTTGACAGTCTATGCCAACCATTCTCAACCAGGGTTCCTCCAGAAGTTGCTAGGGGTTCCTTGAGCTTTAGTTGACTGACCTGCCATTAGATGGTACCTGCATAGTTCCAGGGTCAACACCACTTGGCAGAGGCAGATGCATGAACCGAATGACCATTCTAGCTGTCTGTAAAGGTTGCTTTCTGACCAGCACTTAAAGTGGGGCATTCTTCCTACTAGACACCAATGCAAGCGGTATTCTTTCTACCAATGAATTGGTTTTTGCAAGGGTTTCCTGAGAACTGAAAAGTATTTTAAGGGTTTCTATGGGGTAAAAAGGTTGAGAAAGGCTGGTCTATGCAGATACCCAACAATCCTGGGACACAGCCCAGCCCCCCTCCAGCACACAGCAGATGAATGACAGAGGGGGTGTGTCCATTCTGTGTATCACATGAGCCTAATCATTTCAGTGTGTATATGTTAGGGTTTACAACCACTTTAAAGGTGATTCCCAATTTTGTAGCTGTATCTGTACGTCATTTAGTGCAATCGGCATCATTTCTGAACAGCTGCTATGGGAAAATCTATTTCAGGATTACCCAGCTGGAGAATGCATTGTTTTCCAGATAGTGTACATATAACTTGAACTAGAACAGTTTTGTTTTGGGACATATTATTATGAGAGGGGTATTAAGTATTGCTAACACTAGAAAAGTATGAAACAATACAGTGCCTTGAAAAAGTATTCATACCCCTTGACATTTTCAATACTCTGTCAATTTGTAGAACCACCTTTCGCTACAATTACAGCTGCATGTATTTTGGGGATGTCTCTACCAGCTTTGCACATCTAGAGAGTGAAATTTTTGCCCATTCTTCTTTTCAAAATAGCTCAAGCTCTGTCAGATTGGATGGAGAGTGTCTGTAAACAGCAATTTTCAAGTCTTGCCACAGATTCTCAATTGGATTTAGGTCTGGACTTTGACTGGGCCATTTTAACACATGAATATGCTTTGATCTAAACCAGAGATCTCCAAACTACGGCCCTCCAGCTGTTGCGGGACTACACGTCCCATGAGGCATTGTAAAACTCTGACATTCACAGACATGACTAGGCATTATGGGAACTGTAGTTCCTGAACAACTGGAGGGCCATAGTTTGAAGACCCATGATCTAAACCATTCCATTGTAGCTCTGGCTTTATGTTTAGGGTTGCTGTTCTGCTGGAAGGTGAAACCCCCCCCCCCCCCCAGTCTCAAGTATTTTGCAGACTCTAAAAGGTTTTCTTCTAAGCTTGCCCTGTGTTTAGCTCCATCCATCTTCCCATCAACCCTGACAACATAACACTGCCACCACCATGTTTCACTGTGGGAATGGTGCGTTCAGGGTGATGCAGTGTTAGTTTTCCGCCACACATAACGTTTTGCTTTTAGGCTAAAAAGTTAAATTTTGGTCTCATCTGACAAGAGCACCTTCTTCCACATGTTTGCTGTGTCCCCCACATGGCTTCTCGCAAACTGCAAATGGAACTTCTTATGGGTTTTCTGTCAACGATGGCTTTCTTCTTCCATAAAGGCCAGATTTGTAGAGTGCGCCACTAATAGTTGTTCTGTGGACAGATTCTCTCCTTGCCCGGCCTGTCAATTTAGGTTGACGGCCAGGTCTTGGTAGGTATGCAGTAGTGCCATACTCTTTCAATTTTCGGATTATGGATTTATCAGTGCTCTGTGAGAGGTTCAAAGCTTGGGATATTTTTTTATAACCTAACCCTGCTTTAAACTTCTCCACAACTTTATCCCCGACCTGTCTGGTGTGTTTCTTGGCCTTCATGACGCCGTTTGTTCAATAAGGTTCTCTAACACCTCTCTGAGGGCTTCATAGAAAAGCTGTATTTATAATGAGATTAAATTACACAAACAGGTGGACTCTGTTTCCTAATTAGGTGACTTCTGAAGGCAATTGGTTCCACTAGATTTTAGTTAGGGGTATCAAAGTAAAGGGGGATGAATACAAATGCACCTGACACTTTTCAGATATTTCTCATTTTCCTTCCACTTCACAATTATGTGCCACTTTGTGTTGGTCTATCACATAAAATGCCAATAAAATAAATTTACGTTTTTGGTTATAACATGACAAAATGTGGAAAAATTCAAGGGGTATGAATACTTTTTCCAGGCACTGTACATATACTTTTTGGGAATAGATGTTAAAAAAAATCCAAGACAAGAAATACCTGGCTTGCAGTTCTAGTGACCGCTTCTTCCCCGTTATCAGAAAAGTATGAGATGAGTTTGGTTTTACAATTTCCTGGATCTGGAAAGAATTAAAGACAGTTATAATTTTCTTTCCAATAATAAGATATTATTAACAGCTGCTTTCTTGTGCTATCCCTACTGTAAAATACAGGCATAAAGTGTTACTACTATGAACAGTCATTGTTTCTCTGCAGCCAATCAGATTCAAACATATATTCCATTTGTCACTTTTAGAGCATGTTTGAATTAGCGACAGTTGGGAATTAACATCAGTTCCTGACAATGAACCTGGCTAGGGTTGAACAGACTGTCATCCTCCAACCGCTGTCAGGTAGATCTGGAAACTGGTCACTTATTTTTTTTTTTTTTATTGGGATATTTATTATAGCAAAAAGTAAAAAATATTGTGTTCAAATACCACCAAAAGAAAGCTCTATTTGTGGGAAAAAAAGGCGTCAATTTTGTTTGGGAGCCACGTAGCACGACCGCACAATTTTCATTTAAAACGTGACAGTGCTGAAAGCTGAAATTTCGCTTGAGCAGGAAGGGGGTATATGTGCCCAGTAAGCAAGTGGTTAAGGAAGGGGGGGGGGGAGTTTATGTAATCTTCAGGCCTAAATAGATTTTTTAAGCATGGGTACAAAAACAGCTCTGGCAACAAAAAGGTTAATTCTGCACAGATCAAACAGTGTGCTGCTCTCTTGCAGTGGACAAGCTGTGAAGCCTATTGACAAGGAGCAGGTCTCCTTCAAGGAGCCTCTATAGATCAGTATGAAGTGTAAGTGTGTGAGAGGGTTAACTACACAACCAAGCCCCCGCCATCCTAATAGAAGATCCGCCTTCAGGCTGCAGATAACAGGCATTTATAGCCTAACCTTTCTGCGGACAGCCTCCTATCTACAAACGCTGGGATCCATCCAGAGGAAGCAGGAGCTCAGTGGAAACCGGATGTTCAGAGGAAAAATGTCCCTTCTTCACATTTTCGTTTAGTTTTTATCCGGGAACGAAAACGGAATTGATTTTCGTCATAGTTTTCGTCAGAAGATGAAAAATGTGGTGTACTTTTTGTTTTCGTCACTGTAAAAATGCCACAGGCGAAAGCGTTTTCTAGACGAAATTAACACTGGTTGGCTGCAGCCGCCGATCATTGCAAAATTTTTCAACATTGTCACTCCGACCCAGTCGAATAATCAACTTCTGTCAAGTGGTAGAGGCCACACATTGGATTGAAATTCAGATAGTCCCTGCTGGACCAGATAAAATTAGATCAGTGAATGGACAGCTTTAGTCACACACAAAGATGTAACTGTTTTGTCTATGTTGACAGCACATGGGGTCTTTAAGCAAGCCATAGATCAGTGGTCATCAACCCTGTCCTCAGGGCCCACTAACAGGCCAGGTTTGCAAGATAATTTAAATACATCACAGGTGATATCATTTGCTGCTCAGTGATTGCAGTATTATAGTCTGCATCTCCCCAAGGTAATACATAAAATCTGGCCTGTTAGTGGGCCCTGAGGACAGGGTTGATGACCACGGCCATAGATGACTCAATTTTCTTTCCTTCCATCACCGGTGGAAGGAAAGAAAACTGCTCAATTCCCTTACGCAGCGCTATTATATTCTGCCGGCGGGGGGAGCCTTCCAGGCCAGCAGAATATAGTGATTACTGCTAGGGGCTATAGCCGCTGGCAGTAATCGCATATAGATAAAGCCGACAAGCTGGTTGTGCCTAAGCTGATCGATGTATCGATTTGGGTACCATCAGGCTGACAAAACGTGGATCGCAATTTGGCCAGTCCCTGCAAAACTGGCTGAATTTAAATCCATGTATAGCCGCGCTTTAGGCTAAAACAGGTTTTGGGCTCCAGAGCCACCAGGAAATGTGATCTAGAAAAACAATAGACACAGGTATCGTGTTGCTTTCATACGCACCTGAATTCCAGCAATGTCAATCTTTTCCCGTACACTGAACTTCTGTCCCATCAACCTGAGTTTTGGAACGCAGTATAGAATCATGATGTTAAACTAGAACAGAACACAAAAACAGAACAATGGATAAGTTTCCTGTTATTACGTCTTTCATGGTCTAAAACAATGGCTCTTACATTGTGCTCTGGAAAAAAGTGCTGGATGTTTCATAAATCTAAGGAAGAAATTGCTTAATAAACAGCAAGGGATATACAGTATAAGGGATATACAGTATATAATTCTATAGCAATATGCCCTATGAAAGTGCATGCACATTCGTTCATTGTGAATGGTGCAACAAACAAATGTCATCAGGCTATTTCCTGTGTTGATAAAATGTTTTTCATTGATTTGAAACTTAAAATACCACATTTGGCCACTAGATGGTGCCAAGTATCATAAAAGCCTTCCCCCACTCTATTCTCAGCCCAAAAATTTAAAAATGTTTTTGCTGGAGTTCCAATTAGAGAGACAATGCTTTTGGGAAAGGGATGTTCTACGGTTGAGTCATTAAGATCTATTTTTCACAAATACAGTAGAAAGGGCTTGTAGAGATGTCTCGCTCCCTGCTGGCTGCAAGTGGTAAATATAAAATATTCATAAGCTGTATATTTCATATTTGACTCATTAAAAAAAGTAATGTTATTGAAATCAGTATGAAGCATAATAAAATATTAAAAATGTATGCTCTATTGAAGTATGAAATATATGCAAAATATGCAATTTTCCCTCTAAAATATTATAGAAACATAATAGTTTTGTAAGATCATTTTTACTGATGCACAGCAGTGCAAAAATAGGTGATGGTGTTTACAAGGTAAAAAGAAGAATCGGCTGCTACAGCTGCGACATTGTTTATATGGTCTTCTGATCATAGAACATGCACTGGTTTACATCTGAATTCCAGATATGGCATTTTTCTATAGTTACATTGATCCAGCTTGGACCATACCTGTGGGATCCCCTTGGAAGCTGGAAATTACTGTAGTATAATGGGTATAGGAAAGAATCACCCCCCATTAAAATAATCACATTTTGT
This sequence comes from Rana muscosa, assembly GCA_029206835.1. Classification (NCBI taxonomy): domain Eukaryota; kingdom Metazoa; phylum Chordata; class Amphibia; order Anura; family Ranidae; genus Rana; species Rana muscosa. The sequence continues at coordinate 369,159,697 of CM055120.1, read as the reverse complement.
TGCTTTGTAGCCTGAAATGAAGACAGACACAGTTTTTGTTTTATCCAGCTGTATTTACTCATTGCATCTTATAAGATTCAACTCAAAGATATAACAGCAACATATCAGAATAAAAAAAAAAATGAAAAACAGAAACATTGAGTTGGAAAAGGATCACCCCCCTCCTAAAAAGTACTTGTAAACTCAGTCAGGTGTAGCTAATCACCTTCTCCATGGCACACAAAGCCATTTGACTTTCAACTGTGATCAGCTGTGGTCATTTTGATTGGCTTAGCATGACAAGAGCTTTCCTGGACCATTTCAGACTCTGGTAGTGCAACTGAACCAAACAAACAACTATGGATGGCAAGGCACTGTCAAAAGATCTCCGATATAACGTTGTGGACAGACAAGTCAGGAGATGGAAACAATTTTTTTTTAAAAGGCTCCATCCATGCCTAGAAGCACTCCAGTGAAGTCTATTATGAAGAAGTGGAAGGTATTTTGTACAACACAGACCCTCCCTGGATCAGGAAGTTACTCCGAACTGGATGAAAGAGCCAGGAGGAAACTGGTCAGAGAGGCTACCAAGAGGTCTACAGCAACTCTGAAGCAGTTGTAGGAATTTATGACAAAGAGTGGTCATTGTGTGCATGTGACCACAACATCACAAATTCTCCACAACTATGGGGCTTGCATGGGAGGCATGCAAAAAAAAAAAAAAAAAAAAAAAAGACACTCTTCAAGAAAGGCCACATGCAGTCATGACTGAGCTTTGCCAAAACGCACCTTGAAGATTGTGAGGCCACACTGAAAAAGTTGTTCTGGTCAGATGTGACTAAAATTTAATTTTTTGGCCTCAGCACCAAACAATATTTCTGGCAAAAATCCAATACATCTCAGCAAGCAAATAACACCATTATTTCTACAGTAAAGCATGGAGGTGGTAATATCCTGTCATGGGGGTTTTCTCTGCAGCAGGGACAGGAGCACTTTGAATGGGGCAAAATAGCATCAACTTCTTGAGAAAAATCTGCTGCCCTCTGCCAGAAAGTTGTCAGTGGGAAGAAGGTTTACCTTCCAACATGACAGTAACCCAAAGCACACAGCAAAAATGACCACACAGTGGTTGAAGGAGAAAAAGGTGAATGTCCTTGCATGGCTTAGTCAGAGCCCCGACTTAAACCCCATTGAAAATCTGTGGAATGACTTGAAGACTGCAGTCCACAAATGGTCACCATCAAATTGAACTGAACTTGAGCAGTTCTGCAAAGAAGAGTGGGAAAATATTGCACAGTCTAGCTGTGCAAAGTTAGTAAAGACATATCTCAACATACTAAAGGCTGCAATTAATGCAGAAAGTGGTTCAACAAAATACTGACATGAGGGGGGGTGATTCTTTTTTCAACTTAGTGATTCTGTTTTTTTTTTGTTTTTTTTTTAAGCAAAGTCCCAAGCCTCTTTAGGCCTAATGGTTACCTCCAGAGTTAGGGGCAGCTGACATTCTTCAGTGTAGAGTGGGTTACAAGGCATGGTGGGTGTAATGCAAGATGAACAGGTGGGCGCCAGACACTTTTTGAATGCAAAGAGATTTATTGTCTCTTGAACAGAAATGTGGGAGAGAGGGTTAGGGCCAGTACACCCTTAGGTAGATGCAAAGATAATTAACAGACTCTGAGACATCTATAGGTAGACAGCTATACATGTGAAGGTCTCCAGCCGGACACCACTTCTCTATAGGTAGGTTCGTTGTCTCCTATGGCAACAATCTTGTAGCTGTTACTAACGATAATGGTATTCATCTATTTGCAACTCAAACAGTTCTCCTTACCCCATGCTCACTCACTGTGGGTCTTCACTCAACGAGCTCCCAGTCTCCCTCTCTCACTAGACTTCAGATCCAGTAGCCACTTTAGCACTCAGTATCTTCCTCAAGCATCACCCCTGCTTCCTTGCTGGGTCCCTGGCTTGGCACTCACAGATACTCCTCAAGCTTTACCCCCACTGACACGTTAGGTCCCTGGCTTGGCACTTACTTTTGCAACACAAGCGTCATCCTCTGCTGTCCAGCTGGGTCCCTGACTTGGCACTTGCTGATGCTTTCCCACTTCTTCATCGTCCCCGAGTGGCAAAAAGTCGGCTCTGGCCTCAGATCACTCACTGCGGTCTTCGGTAGTAAGGTGGATGGTCCCTTGGTGACAGCTTCCCTTCTACCTCCGACAGCCACTGGTTTCCTGGCTGGCAAAAACCGTTTCTTCTGGTTCGACTACAAGCCCGCAGTCCCAACCCTACTCTGCTCTCCTGCATCTGGATAGGCCCTCAGACAGCCTAGCAGCCAGATGTCCCCGGGATAGGCCCAAGGCTTACGGCCTAGAAGCCATGGGCAACATGACACACGTCCATCCAGACAGCTGTCCAGGTGGCACAGAACCCCAATCACCTGACTCCATCCAAATGGGCTCTCCCGGCAGGCCAAGGGACCAAAAAAATCCCTGCCCATTGGCTAAGACACCCCATTTATTCATAATCTGTCCTTGCTATGCCCTTGTCTTATCCAATGTCACCATTGTTAACACACACACACATCCCCGTTCTGGCTCTTGTGCCCGCAATTGCGTGTGGCCAGCGGACATTGCACCTGCCGGCCACGTGCATCGGGTCTCCCGCCATGCAGCGGGAGCGTGCCTGCTATAGCTGTTTAATGGGCTGACTTACAGCTACGCCGATTTGCGCAGGAGAGCCAACCTGCCCCAGTATAATGACGGCGACTGATTGGCTAGGGGTTAAAGCCACGTAATGCAGTATCACAAAAAATGGCCTGGTCAGGAAGGGGGTAAAACCTTCCGGTGCTGAAGTGGTAACTGAACAAGCTGAAGATAAAAGCCGATTTGGCTACCATACAGAGCTGCAACAGATTTTTGCTCTCTCCAGTTTTAGTAAATCAATTCTCTTTAGTAAATTTACTCTCCTAGCTGTTATCTTAGACCAGTTTTTCTCAACTCCAGTCCTCAAGGCGCCCCAACGGGTCATGTTTTTAGGATTTCCCTCAGATTAAACAGCTGTGGGAATTACTAAGGCAGTGAAATTGATCAAATCACCTATACAAAATAATGGAAAGCCTGGAAACATGACCTGTTGGGGCGCCTTGAGGACTGGAGTTGAGAAACACGGTCTTAGACTACAGAAGGATGAGCCTCAACACATTAGAGAACATAACATGGGGAGGCTATAGCCAGCAACACTGATCATTGTATTGTGAGAGTAGGGCAGGGTCCCCGCTGTCAGGATATAATACCACAGTGGGAGGGATTCTTCCATCCACCTTAAATGTGTAGATCGAGGGGAACCTTTTTTTTTTAACTATTGTGTGTGGGGGAAAAAAAATAAGAAAAAGCTTAATGATTATATATGGTTTAAAAGATATACCGTATATACTCGAGTATAAACCAACCAGAATATAAGCCGAGGCACCTAATTTTACTACGAAAAACTGGGAAAACGTATAGACTCGAGTATAAGCCTAGGATGTCCATCTGCATGCCTCACTGTGCCTCACTGTGTCCAATCTCCCCTACCTAATCTCCAGCACTGTGTGACTACTAGACTGACGTTTAACATAGGAGTCTATGGAAGGGGTGCCCGGCTTTGAAAAATCGGTGCTCCCCGGCCGTAGGTCCCCCGGACAACAAACTTTACACACTTGTAGGAGGAAGAGTGGGGCTACATGTGTGCCAAGATTGGGGTACAGAAGACCTACGGCTGGCCGGGATAAGGCGCACAAATTTGAAGATGGACACAGACTCGAGTATAAGCCGAGGGGGGCATTTTCAGCACAAAAAAAATGTGCTGAAAAACTCGGCTTATACTCTAGTATATGCGGTATGTACTTCCCCCAAGGCACATTCACAATTGCTAGGAACACATACCTCCCAAATTTTTGAGATGAGAATGAGGGACACCTATCAGCAAAAGTATGCAGGCATTGGACACACCCCTTTTCACGCCCCCTTAAATGAGAATTGTACAAAAAACAAGGTTGGTTAAACCCACAAGTGTTTTTTTTTACCACTACTATTCCTTTATATTGGCTTTTTGAAATTACAAATGCAGCAATTTATAAATCAGATGAAAGGTTTAGCACTGGGAAACACTTTTTGATAGATAAAACGTGCATTTTATATAAATCTATATAGATCAGACCAAAATGAGGGACAAATGAGGAGGAAAGAGGGACAGAGGGACAGAGGGACATTGCTCCAAATCAGGGACAGGTTGAAGATGGGCGCGATGAGAGAGAGGGGACATCGCGGGCTTCTTCTGCAGGTAAGTGGCACATAATGGGCTACTATGCGATGCATAGTAGCCCATTATGCTTTTACTTTGCAGGGAACAAAGAGGAAGTAAAACCCATCAGGGTTTACTTCCTCTTTAAATCACAATGATAAGATTATTCCAATAAAGCAGATTGCTTTCACAAGCATTTCTAAGAAAAAAAAAAGAAGCAAACTATAAATTCCCTTTAAACTCCTGCAAGATTATAGAAAGAAATACTCAACTTTTTAGATGAATTCCCTGCCCCCAACATTTGTGCTTGTCCCCATCTGTTTAATCTCATTGCATCTTTCTGTACCGTCTTTTGCTTCAGATGGATTCATTGAACTTCATTGAAACCTCAAAGGGGCTATAACCCAGAATTCGTTTTTCAACCCAATTCTCAAAGCACTAAATTAATTTAACACCTCTGATGGTTCTTAGCACTACGAGTCCTGAAACTATATCCAGGAGGAGACAGAAGGACTTGTAAAGACAATCTTTCTCAAAGTGCCTCATTAAAGCGGAACTTCGGTCATTTTTTCAACTTTCCATCTATTAAATCCTCTGCCCTTGTTGTTTTAACTTTGGATAGTAATTTTTTTTTTCTTCTGCCAGTAAATACTTTATACAGCCCACTTCCTGTTTCTTGTCTGGTCATTAGCCTAGGCTTATGACATCATGCACAGCTCTCTCTCTCACTCTTGTGAGAGTTTGCCAGGAAGGGAGGGGGCATGAGTCATAAGAGGCCCAATGAGAGCTGCAGGGCTGTAGAGCTGGAGATGTGCCTCGGTGTAAATCCAGGAAATGAACAGGAAGCAGCTTCAGCTGTCCACAGTTAAAATGGTTGCAGCCAGACTTATGCTGGCCATACACTATACGAAAAATCGGCCAAAATTTGATCATTTGGCCAGTTCATTCATTTTTTGGACAGTTAATGGGCACAAAATCGTTGGGACGTTTTTGAGCCGAAAAAACAAAAGACAAGTTTGGAAATTTTCTGCTGAACTAACGATAAATGAAAAGGTTAATGTGCTTCCCATCCAAACTGTTTGCACTAGGTATATGTATAAAAATGAACAAAAAAATTGATTAATTTATGTCCACTGAACTATTTATCGGTCATTACATGATGGCACTATCATTTGCACTTGCGGCCAAATGTTAGTTTTTAAAAAATGGGTTCGGACGATTTTTCGTATAGTGTATGGCCAGCATTAGTGGAGGGAGATTTCTGCAGCATATTTGGCAAGTACAGAATATATATATATATATTGTGACAGCAGGAAGGTAAAGTCACCTGGTTGCATCCAGGGGGGTAGATATATTTCGCCCAGATTCAGGCTTTACGCCGACTTATACAACTAGGTGGAGAGTTGTATAAGGCTAGTGGGCTCATGGATGACTCATACCTCTAGGGAGAGTGTGGGGCGTCGTACAGACAGGGAGTTGATGAGACCAGCTGAAGCTTGTCAGCTCATTTAGGCCTCTATAAGAACTCCCAGCTTCATTAGATGTTAGCTCATGCCTGGAACCAGACCTGTGTGGACTGTCTAGGGAGAGTGAACCCCTGTGCGGTGAGAAAAAGCCTGTGTGGCTATTTGCTTGGACATTTAAAACCAGGGACTTAGGGACTAGGACAGCACTAGGCTGATCCCAGTTGTTAGTTAGGAAACCTGTATGTTTAGTCAGAGGTCAACTTGACCAGGATTTATTTTGGTTATGTTTCTTTTGCTTTGCTGTGTTTTGTCACTGTAAATAGAAAATAAACCGCACCTTTTTGATTTTGAAAACCACAACCTCCGTTTGCTGGGCCTGTTTTGTGTGGGGAGCCCATCCCGGGGGTCACACACACCCGCTGCCGAGCTAACCCCCTCACAGTTGGTGGAGAACCAGTGGCAGTTTTTTTTTAAGCCAGCATGGAGGAGATACTGAAACAGCTGGCTCTAGCAAATGCCAATCAACAGCAGACAAATGCAGGTTTGCAAAGGAGCCTTGCAGCCCAGCAGCAAGCTCATCAACAAGCCCAGCAGCAATCTGAGGCCCGCTTCATAGACCTGTTACAGAAGCAAGAGCAGAGACTACAACAAATGGAAGCAGTAATGCAGCAACGTCCGCAGACCAGTGAGGAAAGCCGTCCCACTAATACCGCGTCCTTTGGGGTGAGTCGTTTATTGACAAAAATGACTGGAGAGGATGATCCAGAGGTATTTTTGACCACATTTGAAAGGACTGCTGAAAGAGAAAAGTGGCCTGAGGAGCAGTGGGCTGGACTGGTGGCTCCTCTGTTAACTGGTGAATCGCAGAAGGCTTACTATGACCTAGAGCCTGACCAAGCAAAAGACTATGTGATGCTAAAAGCTGAAATATTGGCAAGGCTGGGTGTCACCCTGGCTGTCCGGGCTCAGCGTGTGCATAACTGGACTTTCCAGCTTGGAAAACCCCCCAGGTCTCAAATGTATGATCTCATTCACCTGAGCAGAAAGTGGCTACAGCCAGAGACTTTGTCCGCACCAAAGATTGTGGAACGTGTTGTAATGGATCGGTTTTTGAGAGCTCTTCCTACTGCCATCCAAAAGTGGGTAAGCCATGGAGACCCAGAGACGGCCGGTGGTCTTGTGGATCGTGTAGAGAAATACTTGGCTACAGAGAACCTGACGGCCTCTTCCAGAGACTCTCAGACTTTCCACCCTAAGACCAGACCATCCCCAGGGGCGGATAAGAGGATTCCAAGGGGTGAGGGTGGAGAGAGTGAGAGGGTGGGAGCTCTACCCAAAGTTTGGCGAGAACAGCCTGGGAAGTCAGGGGCTCAAGAGGCAGCCAAATGGATTGTTTGCTACCGCTGCCGGAAAGCGGGACATATTGCAGCAAATTGCCCGGTTGTGGAGGAACCCATGCAATGTGACTTTCTGACGGACAGACGTCAGTCGCTGTGTGCGACAGTCGCATGCACTGCCATTCGAGGAACTGAGAAACATTTATGCAAAATGTGTGTTAATGGTAGAAATGTTGTGGTATTGCTGGATTCAGGTAGCCTTGTGACCCTGATAAAGGCTGAGTTAGTTAAAACAGAGGTCTCTGGGAATAGCAAGGTAGCTGTTATTTGTGTGCATGGGGACACCCGAGAGTATCCAGTGACTACAGTGTGTTTCGAGACCCCCAAAGGTACCCTCTCTCATCCAGTGGGGTTAGTATCTCAATTACCGCATGATGCCATTGTGGGAAGAGATTTTCCGAAGTTCTGGGAACTGTGGGATGATCCTGAGCCCCCCACTGGTGCCCCTATGTACCAGGAATGTGATAGCCAGAACTCCTCTGAGAGTGGTGAGGACTCTCCAGAATTTCCCTTGTCAGTATTGGCAGGGGAGACTCAAGAAACTGGAGAGGAGCCCACCTCCTCAGACGAAAACCTACCGTCTGTGGAGTTTTCTGATCTGGAGGTTCACAGGGAAAATTTTGCCACAGAACAGTTAAAAGACCCCGCCCTAATAAAGGCACGGGAAAACGTAGTGGAAATAGATGGCGAGTTAGTGAACCCAGATAATACCTGCACTTACCCATACTTCAGCGTAGAGAAGGACCTACTGTATCGGGTGGCAAAAAGGGCAGAAGAAACCGTTGAGCAGCTTGTGGTGCCCAAACCTTACAGGAAGTTGGTGTTGGAGTTGGCCCATGGGCACATTCTTGGAGGTCATCTGGGGACAGAGAAAACCCGAGAGAGGGTATTACAGAGATTCTATTGGCCTGGGGTGATGAAGGACATAGAAAATTATTGTTCCTCCTGCCCTGTGTGTCAGAGGTCGGCCCCGATGCCACATTTCCGTAGCCCGCTGGTCCCTCTACCCATCATTGAGGTCCCGTTTGAGAGAATCGCAATGGATTTGGTAGGTCCTATAATCAAGTCCGCTAGGGGGCACCAGTACATATTGGTTATAATGGACTATGCCACCCGTTATCCAGAAGCGATCCCTCTCAGAAATACCTCGGCCAAAACCATAGCCAAAGAGCTATCTCTTGTTTTTAGCCGGGTGGGTATTTGTAAAGAACTGCTTACGGACCAAGGTACACCCTTTATGTCCCGGGTTATGAAAGAGCTGTGTAAATTGTTCAAAGTGACGCAATTGCGTACATCTGTGTATCACCCCCAAACCGATGGGCTGGTTGAAAGATTCAACAAAACCCTAAAACAAATGTTGAAGAAAGTGGTGGATAGAGATGGAAAGGATTGGGACTGTCTACTTCCTTATTTGATGTTTGCTATTAGGGAGGTGCCCCAATCCTCTACGGGATTCTCCCCCTTTGAGTTACTGTATGGGAGACACCCAAGAGGGCTGTTGGATATTGCCAAGGAAACTTGGGAAAGTGAGAGTTCTCCCCACAGGAGTGTCATTGAGCATGTCGCCCTGATGCAAGATCGAATTGCACAGGTAATGCCCATCGTGAAGGAACATTTGGCCCAAGCGCAGTTGGCACAGCAGAGAGTGTACAACCGTGGAGCCAAGACCCGTACCTTTTCCCCGGGGGATAGGATATTGGTACTTGTCCCTACGGTTGAAAGTAAATTCCTTGCCAAATGGCAAGGCCCCTACGAGATAATGGAAAAAGTGAGCGAAGTGAATTACAAGGTCAGACAACCAGGAAGGCGAAAGCCCGAACAGATATATCACGTTAATCTGTTGAAAGCCTGGAGGGATAGAGAGTCCCTAGTCGCAGAAACTTGGTCACCAGCTCAAACTGGTTGCGTGATTCCGGAGGTTGGAATAGCAGCCACCTTGTCACAACCCCAACAACAGGAGGTTAAGGAGTTTGTGCTTCGCAACAAGGAGGTGTTCTCTGAGCTGCCGGGACAAACATCTGGGGTAGAGCATGATATTATTACCCCGCCCGGTGAAAGGGTGAAGTTAAAACCCTATCGGATCCCAGAGGCCCGACGGGAGGCAATACGGGAGGAAGTACAGAAAATGCTGAACTTAGGGGTGATAGAGGAGTCCCAAAGTGATTGGTCTAGTCCCATTGTGTTGGTGCCTAAACCGGATGGGAGCTGGCGATTTTGTAACGATTTTCGTCAGTTGAACAAAGTTACAAAATTTGACACCTACCCCATGCCACGTATAGATGAGTTGATCGACCGGCTGGGAACAGCCCGATACATGACGACTCTTGACCTCACAAAAGGGTATTGGCAAATTCCCCTGGCCAAGTCGGCCAAAGAGAAAACCGCATTTGTAACCCCAGACGGGGCGTTCCAATATAAGAGAATGCCGTTCGGGTTACAGAATGCGCCGGCCACATTCCAGCGGAAAATGGACCAGATACTGAGGCCCCATCGGAAGTATGCTGCGGCTTACCTGGATGACGTAATTGTCCATAGCACAGATTGGGCCTCACATCTGCCAAAAGTGCAAGCAGTCCTAGACTCTATCCGGGAAGCGGGGTTTACGGCTAACCCCAAGAAGTGTACCATTGGGCAGGAGGAGGCCAAATATCTTGGGTACACCATTGGCAGGGGAGTAATAAAACCCCAACTCAACAAAGTCGAGGCCATCCAGAGTTGGCCACGTCCCAACAGCAAGAAGCAGGTACGGGCCTTTCTGGGAATCGCGGGTTATTATCGGCGCTTCATTCCCCACTTTGCTTCTAAGGCTGTGCCCCTAACCAACCTGACGAAAGGGAAAGGGTCGGTCATGATTAAATGGACCCCCGAGGCTGAGGCAGCATTCCAATTCTTGAAACAAGCCTTATGTAGCCAGCCAGTGTTGTACTCACCCGACTTCTCTAAAGACTTTGTCGTACAAAGTGATGCGTCAGATGTGGGGTTAGGAGCAGTATTGTCCCAGGTCTGGAACGGGGAAGAGCACCCAGTCATTTACCTCAGCAGGAAGTTGAAGTCCCATGAGGTAAATTACGCCACTGTTGAAAAGGAGTGTTTAGCGGTGAAGTGGGCTCTAGATTCCCTTCGGTACTACCTGCTAGGTAGGCACTTTGACATGGTTACGGATCACGCTCCGTTAAAGTGGATGGCTCAAAACAAGGAAACAAATAGAAGAGTGAATAGGTGGTTCCTGGCCCTCCAGGAATTCAACTTCACAGTAAAGCATCGCCCTGGCGTTCAAATGGGGAATGTGGATGCTTTGTCTCGAGTACATGAATGCCTGATTGCTGGTGTTCCAACCCCGAGGTTAAAACAAGAGGGGGGGGTATGTGACAGCAGGAAGGTAAAGTCACCTGGTTGCATCCAGGGGGGTAGATATATTTCGCCCAGATTCAGGCTTTACGCCGACTTATACAACTAGGTGGAGAGTTGTATAAGGCTAGTGGGCTCATGGATGACTCATACCTCTAGGGAGAGTGTGGGGCGTCGTACAGACAGGGAGTTGATGAGACCAGCTGAAGCTTGTCAGCTCATTTAGGCCTCTATAAGAACTCCCAGCTTCATTAGATGTTAGCTCATGCCTGGAACCAGACCTGTGTGGACTGTCTAGGGAGAGTGAACCCCTGTGCGGTGAGAAAAAGCCTGTGTGGCTATTTGCTTGGACATTTAAAACCAGGGACTTAGGGACTAGGACAGCACTAGGCTGATCCCAGTTGTTAGTTAGGAAACCTGTATGTTTAGTCAGAGGTCAACTTGACCAGGATTTATTTTGGTTATGTTTCTTTTGCTTTGCTGTGTTTTGTCACTGTAAATAGAAAATAAACCGCACCTTTTTGATTTTGAAAACCACAACCTCCGTTTGCTGGGCCTGTTTTGTGTGGGGAGCCCATCCCGGGGGTCACACACACCCGCTGCCGAGCTAACCCCCTCACAATATATATATATATATATATATATATATATATATATATATATATATATATATATATATACACACACACACACACACATACATACATACATACATACATACATACATACACACACACATAATATATAGAGAGAGAGAGGGAGAGGGAGGAAGAGAGGAAGAGAGAGAGAAGAGAATATATAAAATAATATGAAAAGTGGTTGGAGGGAAGCTTCAGAATGGCATAGATGTTTTTATTACAAATTATGTGAGCAGACTGCAGCTCCTTTAACTAAATGTTGTATGCTAAAAGTCAACATACCCCAGCAGTATGTGGCTTGTAGTCCCTCTTTACCTGGGCAGGTCTTAAAGGGTACCTCCACTTGCTTGGGAAAAAAAATTAGCAAAACAAAAAAATATATAGCGTATACAATTTTAATTCGTCATATTGTAACTGAATGTTATTAAAAATTTACTTTTCTTTTAAATCTGCAGCACTGTATTTTTTTGTAAAATGTAATGCAATATGGCTACCTGAAGGTGTTCTTTACACAGAAGGTGTACAGAACGCCCCCCAGTTATGTCATTTTCCGCTTGTGTGATTGGTTTACTGAATCTCCCAGTCTGCACCAAGATACAAATTCCATTTTGAGCATCCCCTGCTACAAAAATTGCATTTTTGTTGATACTCCCAAAGGGAAATCCCATCTGAAGGGATGCAGACCCCTGTAATTATCCTCATTAGAGCCCTGCAGGTGCAGTAGCGGATTGGTAAATATAAAATCACTCCCATTAGATTAATTCTGCACATGGACAGACAAACCGCTATTCCTTCAGAATAACAAAAGGTAGGAATCTGTAATAAAGTTTATTAAAATCTGTGCAATGTACAGAGATCACCCAGAGGGGAATGTTTTTTGTCAACAAAAGTGAAGTTACAATTTAAGCAGGGCAAACACAAAGTTTTTATATTTTTTTCATTCAACCAGCGTGTTAAATGATAAAACAAAAAAACTCAGATCCCTGCATCCACACAAGCGATCTCCCCCACAGCTCTATTGTATTCGACAGAAGCCGGACTTTAGACTGGCTTCTGTTGAACAAAGAGAGAAAGACACGTGTACCGAAATTCGCAAATTTGGAATTTTGGTACATGTATACCCAGATTTAGAATGTTCATCAATGACCTATATAACCAGCAGCCAGGGATGCGCTCATTTACAGGATTAGCCCACTTAAAATGATATTTCACATTTGGTGACTGCTAGAGAGTAGGGATGAGCTTCTGGAAGGTAGCGGTTGGTGCCGGCCTAATCAGCATGGAATGACATTACCCTAAAAGAAAACAAGGAAAAAGGGCGCACCAGCCTTGCGTATTACCTTTGCAACACTAAAATGTATTAAAAGTAAAAAAGTGTACTCACAAACGAGTGATAAAATCAGACAGATAATGCAAACTCCATCATTTGCCTCATCCAGCAAGATCTGCTGGCCAGAACACTTGAGAGGGATGAAAAAAGTCCAAAGTAGGCCGACGCGTTTCGAGGGTGGCCCCTCTTCCTCAGAGCTGGGTTTGGAGTGTAAGTAGATGGTCTACCTAGAGTCCAAACCCAGCTATGAGGAAGAGGGGCCACCCTCGGGGGGGGGGGGCTGTTCAGGCCTGGTGAGCTGTGTTTGCAATTATAGACCTTGACTCCTTGACTGACCTGTTCTTGCAGATCTCATTAATAGCTGTAAACTAGATTTAAACACTGTCCTAACCGAGGGCTAAAGATTTAGAAGCTAGCATCCTTTATTGTATGTTAATGAGGGGAACTAAAGCTGGCCATAGATGTTTTTTTTTTTTTTTTCCTTCAAACAAATAATTAAGAGAATCCTTCCTGATAAGACATTGTATTCTGACAGAATACACTGATCAGTGGCTGCAGGCACTGATCAAAGTTTTCCAACATTCCCGTTCAGTTGAACAGGAACACCCACACATGGACTGAAAATTCGGACAGTCCCTGCTGAACTGGACCAATTTCAATCCATCTATGGCCAGCTTAAGTGTGTCCTTTGGAAATTGGTCAGAAATGCTTGCAGTCTGCCATAAGCCCTTCTCTTAAGAAACATCTAAATGTAAGAAATACATTTGTTTATTTTTCTTAGGTATGTTGTGTGAATTTAAACACATATCAAACATATACATGTTGTCTACATATTTTACTGCAAAAGTAGAAATACACTTTAAAGTTTGCTGCCCACTGCCCCCATTTGCTGCCAGGAGTGAAGAGAAGAATCCCTGTTTAAAATATATGTCAATAACAGACAGAGCTAACACAGGAAGCTGGCACCTCTTTCCCTATTCCTATGTGATTGCACCAATGCTGGTGTGCCAACAATGGAGGCAGAACGTGAACAAATTGATTGTGTACTCCCTCTAGTGGCTAAACTACAAACCTACTACAAAACGATTTAACCTAATTTTAGAAGTATGTAAAATTTGACAGTCACGTTAAACAGTAAATTTTTATTTTAGACAAACACTAATAATTAAATTTATGTGCATATGCATGTTGCTAAATCCCAATCTGTGTCATAAATAGTACCTCATCCCTATTGGACTGTAATTACTCAAAAAAGGGGAACCAGATGGGACTTTAGTGGTACCAGATTGACCAATTGTAAAATTTACACTTTGTTGACAATGATTAAAAATGAGCATAAATCAAGAGTATATCACAGCTAATGCATCAGTAAAGCTCTGCATCATATGAAGTTCCATCCATTAAAGTGTTATTAAACCCAGTGATATGAAAATAGTTCATCCCCCACAGTGCCCACAGCTTAGGCCCCTTTCACCCGGGCGGACCGCTCAGGTCCACCTGTCAGTTTTTTAGGCGGACCTGAACGGACGCTCCATGCAGGTCTATGGAGCGACGGATGTCAGCAGTGACATGTCCGCTGACATCCGAACTGCTAAAATCAGACGTATGGCGATACTGGCGGATCGGATGAGATCTGATGAAAATGGACATGCTGTCCATTTTCGTCCGATCTCTCCATAGGAATCAGCAGCGCTCGACAGGCCCCTTACCGCTCAGTGAGCAGAGACGGACCTATCATCCGCCGTCACAGTGGAGATCAACGGAGAGCTCTCCCGCTGAGTTGGTGGACTCCGCTGAAACGGATCCGCCCTGTGTGTAAAGGGCCTTATAAATCGTCTTTTTCCATTAAAATATTGTAACTATATACCTTTTTGGATGATCTGTATACTACGGTTACATCATAAACTTCAGTTTCTTCAGTGCTGAGAGTTCAGGAAGGTGGAGATTTTTACTGAAGCCTGTATACACGCTCACATTTGTGATGTCAATAATATGTGACCTGGCTATCTCTGAGAACAAGAGACTGTTCTCTCCAGCATAAAAGACACAACTGAGCATATGCAGTTATCTGGCTTTACCCAGATAGACATTGCAGGGAAGGAAGGATCTGTGCATACAGGATAAAACAGCACAATGCAGAGGATTAATCCCTTAAGTTTCACAGTGAGTATAACAAGCATGCTATGCTGCATATATAGACTGATTTCACTGTTGTGGGTTTAGTAACACCTTAAGGTGTCATTCAGAGGGCAACAAGAGAACTTCAACCCGTTTCAACTCAAAGAGTTTTCATCAGGAGGAAAATTATATATTCTAGAATGTAAATATATGCAAGTATCCATTATACACCAAGCTAATAGTTATACAAAAAAAAAATTATATTATATATATTTTTTGTATACCTATTAACTTGGTGTAGAATGAATACTTACATAAATTTACATTCTAGAATATATAATTTTTCTCCTGATAAAGACTCTTTACGCGTTGAGGTTCTCTTGTTGCCATCTGAATGACATCTGAATAGATGGAACTTCATATGATGCAGAACTTTACTGATGCATTGGTGGTATTATACTCTTGATGTATTGTAATGTTTAATCATTGTCAATAAAGTGTATATTATACAACATTTTCCTTTATTAGTCAATCTGGTACTGCTAAATTCCCATCCAGTTCCCCCTTTTTGAGCAATTACAGTTCAATTTATGTGCTCACCGGATGACACACTATACTTTCTTTAATGAATGTGATTGTGTGGCCTGCCTGATCCTCTATAATGACCTGCCTCAAAAGAACAAAAAAAAAAAAAAACTCTGAAGGAAATAGAAGCATGAAAAGGCATAAGTGCATCCATGCTAGCACTCACAGGGTTATACATAGAATAAAGCAGAGTACAATACAGACATCACCTACACCCTACTGTCACTCTCCTTATACAATGTGTACAGTACAGTAAAGGCAGTATAGTACATCTGTATGTTATTGGCTGTGCTGGAAACCGGTAAAAAACATCTCCAAGCCTCCAGTCTTCAATGTTGCAAGGTATTTTAATACATCATCTATTCATGGACCCCGTCTCCTATTGTGGAAGACATATTGCATTGAGCAAAGCACTGCACATTTATATTTCATGTGTGAATTCCAGCTGTTTTTCTGTACTTTAGCTGAATCTATGCTACATACCAGCTGCTCTAGATGAGCAGTTAGCCAAAGTAGAACAAAGCAACGTTTTGCACGGTTCCACATCTATACAAAAAATTAAGAAATAACCTTTTTTTGTTGGAAAACTAACATGTAAATACCTACTATTTTAATTAGACATATTAAATTCTGCATTCATGTTTTAATATTGATTATACGTTAATTAATTGAAGGTTTGTGTGTGAAATCTCACTAGATAGTCCCAAAAGGGCCCATTCAGACCTGTCCATTCTTGTGTGCTGTGCTAAAGTGCATTGCATCACTTGTTAACATATGTATATATTGCATTAGAGCAGCCCATTCATTTTGAATACACTGCCAACGGACGAAAATGAACCAAAATACAGCCAAGCAGTATTTTTTTCTGATGCAGTGTAACACATGGCATGGTATTGTGGTGCGGTGCATCATGTGTGTTTGAACTGCATTAGCGTTCCATTTAAAATGAATAGCACAGAAAGGTGGCAACGCGAGTAGCGTGCATTTACACGTGTTGTGGTAACGTACCACCACGCAGAAATGGTTTTCAGCACTGACAAATATTAGGAATTGATATTAGAAGTATTAGGAACGGGGCACTATTAACACCCAAAGTTTGTGTAAGTGTCCCATGTTGCCTTATCTATGATTTAAATCATTCAGAGGTCTTAGTTTGATGCCACGATGGAGTCTTATGTAAGATTCTGATACTTGAGTTGTATTATTGTCATGCGTGAAATTTTTCTGTGTTATTGAAGTGAACATTCTGTATTTAATTTACATGGCTGTATAACTTTGTGACATCTCAATAAAACTTTTACCTTATTTAAAAAATAAATATTAGAAACGGACAAAGTTGATTAAAGTGGTTGTAAAGGCTAAAAGTTTTTCCCCTTAAAGCCCCGTTCACATGTAGAGATTTGCGGTTCACGGGCAGAATCACCGCAATTCTGCCCCCACGATTCCAAATCACACTGCAATGCTGGCAAAACACAGTACGTGCATTTGTGTGCCATTCATTTTCAATTGCACCTAAAAGGCGGTGCAGTGTTTGCATTGCGTTAAGCTTGCCATCCAAAAAAGAGCATGATGCGACAAGCTTTGCGCAATAAATCACACAACAAAAATCTCACCACATTTTAGATGCCATTAAAAATGAATGGCATAGAAACACTTGCAGTGCAATTTGGAATTGTGGGCAGAATTACAGCAATTCCACCCGTGATCCCAAATCACTAGATGTGAACGGAGCCTTATGGATTCTCTGCATTAAAGTAAAAAAAAAAAAACTTTTAGGGGCACCTCCCCCGCCCCTCTAAATACTTACCTGAGCCCAACCTCTGTCCAGTGCTGCTCTCGCTTCCTCATCACTGGACTCAGTGAAGCAGCAAGAGTCACTGGCTTCTGCTGCTGTCAATCAAATCCAATGAAGAGGGAGCAGGGGGCCAGGGCCGAGCTGCACTGTGTGTGTCAATAGATGCAGATGGAGCTCAGACAAGTACCCCCCCCCTGGCAAGCAGCTTGCTATGGGAGTTACTCAAAGGCAGGGGGAGCCAGGCATGCCAGTGGGGACCCCAGAAGGAGAATCGGGGCTGTTCTGCTCAAAACTATTGCACAGAGCAGATAAGTATATCATATTTGTTAGTTAAAAAAAAAAAAAAAGGGATCCTATATCAGCTATAGGTTACCTAATTTCCTGGCTAATACAAAAGATATGAAATGCATGCTTCACTTTACCAACAACAAATATGGAAGCCCATTTAACATCTGAATTGGTTATAATTGGTCTTTGGTTGTTAGTTAGAGAACTTAAAGCTGATTGACTCTTCTCTGGATGACAAGAGGGCCCAAAGCCATAAAATTAATATTGTATGATAAAAAGGAGCTCCACAAAAAGTGAAAATGTTTGCTGATAACTTTTTATTCTGAAATAGCAGACCAGTAAGTGAATGGTCATCGTGCAATTAAAGCTTCATAAAGCATTGCCAGAAAAGAACACGCACTTACAGGAGTAATAAAGAGATGACCTCACTTCAAGCACTCAAACATCCCCCCTATTCAGATGCAGGCTTCAAGGAGTTTGTTCACCCATGCTCTATGTACACAAGTAAAGTCACATTACTTTTCCCCTTTGCCAACCCTCCAATGTTCCCTCGCTGGCATATTCTCCATGGCTTTTTCTGAGTGATGGTCTTTGAACATCTTGATTGGCTGGTGCAGGATGACGCAACTGTCTTAAGTTCCTCTTTAAACTTCCCAGAGTGAAATGCATTAGGGGGTGGGAGTTTGAGCAGGATGTGCAATAAACTTTTCAAGACTGGTATCTCAGTGCGGCATTTATATTTCTTGGATCACGGACAGTTAAAGTGGTTGTAAAGGTAAATAAAAATATCTGCCAGCCCATCTGTTCTGTCAATTTATCCTACACTATGTAAATGTTTTTGTAGCACTGACCCCCGAAGGAGCTGCTGATTAATTTTGGGTCTTGCAAACTACCTCCATGGCTCCCGTTGTCAGGGTAAAGAGTGTCCAGAAAAGTCAATGTCCAGAAAAGTCAATGTCCACACAGATGTAAAACCTCAACAATAAGGCTTTATTTTCCTTTGCTTTAGAACTTGAGAGAAAGTGTGAAACAAGAGAAGTAGGGGAAGGTTCAGGCACGCGGTACAAAAGATGCAAACAGTCAGTATATTCACCACTCAAGCCTGAGTGGGTAATGCTCACCTGGATAGTCCCCTCTCAGGGTCCTAGCAGCCGGAATGATGCAGTGATAAGATTTAGACAGTTTCTGCCACAAACTGCTGTAGATGAATGAAGGTCTCTGCCACAGACCTGATGAACTTGGGTCTCTGCCACAGACCTGAATGAACTTTAGGATGCGTCCGGGAATCCTCTGCCACAGGATTTTAAACGTTTCAAACCTCCAGACAAGCAAAAATGGAGCTTTTGAGTGTATCCCTCCTTGAATGAGTTTCCAGGCCTCTCCCGAGACATCGGCGCCTTGCCAGTCTCCTCTGGGGCAGGTCCTCCCCTGCCTTCCCTCTTCAAGAGCTTCCTTCCCATGGATGGACAGCTTGGGATACCCCTCAGAAATGTAGGCCCAAACCAGCAGAGCTGGGCCTGGCGAGCAGAGATGTAGCCTCAAGCTGAAGGTGCCCGGGGCTAGAACACACACACGCACCGCGTGCCATGAGGGCCACGAGGCGCACCAGAAGGACCCCAACACAATGGCGTCTGCCCCTTATGTACCCCTCCCCAGCATGCACAGCGGGTCAACCACCCCCACTGCACAGCTGCCGAGAAGGGACACCCAATATGGCTGTGATACACCCATATTCCAACATGGGCCAGCGGTGGCAGTGCCACCTACAGGCGAACAGGTAATATAACTGCCAGGCAGTATCACAACCAGAGTAGAAGCAGAATTGAGGAGAAATCAGCAAGTCTGAGCCCAACTGATGGCTCAGACCACCCCCTAAATTTAAACATAGCGTGGACCATTTTGTGCCGGCGCTACATTTTTATAAAACGATGCCTGTAAATACCTCATCTCATATCTTTTATGGGCGGTCATATGACTTCCAGCCGCTTTCCTCCTCCGATCTAAAGGCTACAGTGGGAGGGGCCGAGATCCGCCTCTAACGTCTGCCGGGGAGGTCACGTGACCGCTGTGCTGGAGGCTCTGCCCTTCCGCTGTTGCCCTTAGATGGGGGTGGAGAGTAGCCGGAGGTCATGTGACCAGCCACAAAAGGTAGGGAGGGGAGGAGACAGCTCACACACACAGGAGCCGACAGGCAGGGAGGGAGGGAGGGAGGAGGAGAGCAGTGGGATGACGGAGTCACGTAAACTGACCACGGTAATCAGGGATCAGCAGCCATTATTACCATAGTCAGCACACACAGAGGAACACAGGAACAGGGAGGATCAACCAGGTTTTTTACAGCTTAGAGAGGGACAGGTTAGACAGCACAAGCACTGTGCCGTTTAATCTGTTATAAGGAAACTGCTATCCCACAATAGGGATAAAACTTTTTCGAGGAAGGGAGTTTAACAAGATACGTAGCCACTCATTAAAATTAGAAGAAAAGAGGTTTAACCTTAAACTATGAATAGGGTTCTTTACTGTAAGAACGGCAAATATGTGGAATTCCCTTCCACAGGCAGCAGTATCAGCGGGGAGCATCGATAGTTTTAAAAAACGATTAGATAAGCACCTGAGCGACCACAACATACAGGGATATACAATGTAATACTGACATATAATCACACACATAGGTTGGACTTGATGGACTTCTGTCTTTTTTCAACCTCACCTACTACTATGTAAGTATGTAACTATGTAACTATGAAACAGGATTTTTTTTTTTAAAGGTTACAAGCACCTTAATTTTTTTACTGTCTCATCAGCAAACGGTTGGTAGCTTATGTGCTTGTTTAGCACCACAAAAGTAACTTCACAAGTATGATAACCTCAGCCGATGCTCCCTGCAAAACTATACAAGTTTGTATGATGTCATAGATGTCTCTAATAACATTGTCTGTTTTTACAATGGTGCATTTTATAATTTAAACATGATTTTACCACTACACAACCATTAAAATAAGTGGGCTCTGATATCATTTTCAGAGACGACTGCTTGTTAGCCTGACCAGGGAACCAGTCTAGACTCATCAGACAGAGACCTGAGCTGCCCCCTGCAAAATGATGATGAAATATTCTAATTAACACGTGCAAACAGGATCCAGGCACGATTATACTTGTCTGGATTATTTTTAGCCAGCCTACTCTGCATATTTTATATGCCATCTCCCTCATGTATCCACAAGGCAGGGGGTTTTATCTGTCTCCTTCAGCTACAAAAAAACCCTCATGTGTTCTTGATTAAAGGGGATCTGGAGTCTTTTTAGGGATAAGCTACATGGGCAATTTAATCTCTTGCTTCTGAGAGATTGAAGCTAGTCTTATTAGGCTAGAGCTACAATGGTAGATTTTTATTTGCTCAATCGTGCTGCTAAAACTGATAGGAGTAGCAATCGCAAAGTCATTAGCTCCCTGTAGAGTAAGGCCCCTTTCACACTGGGGCGTTTTTCATGCGGTTTAGCGCTAATATTAGCGCTATTATACCGCATGAAAAATTTGTGCCTGTAGCCTTCAATGTGAAAGCCCGAAGGCTTTCACACTGAAGCGGTGCGCTAGCAGGACCGCTCCAAAAGTCCTGCTAGCCGCTTCTTTACAGCGGTGAAGGAGCGGTGTGTTCACCGCTCCTTTACCGCGGCTGCCCATTGAAATCAATGGGACACCGCGGTAATACCGCCTGCAAACCGCGGCAATAGCCGTGGTTTGCAGGCGGTATTAACCCTTTTTCGGCCGCTAGCGGGGGTTAAATTCACCCCCCCTAGCGGCCGCATACCGCGGTAAGAACGACGGTATAGCAGCGCTGAAAATCGCGCTGCTATACTGTCACCGCACCTGCCCGCCCCAGTGTGAAAGGGGCCTAAGGTTCACCACTAACATTTTCAGTTATATTTAGAAGTCCTTTCAGACATAGGTACCCACATGCTGCTAATCACATGACTTAACCACTTAAGCCCCGGACCATTTGGTAGCTAAAGGACCAGAGGTGAATTCAGAATTTTGCACTGCGCTGCTTTAACTGTAAATTGTGCGGACATGCAATGTTGTACCCAAACGAAATTTGCGTCCTTTTCTTCCCACAAATAGAGCTTTCTTTTAATGGTATTTGATTGCCTCTGCGATTTTTCTTTTTTGCAATATAAACGGAAAAAGACCGAAAATTTTGAAAAAAAATGATATTTTCTACTTTTTGTTATAAGAAAAATCGAATAAACTCAATTTTAGTCATACATTTAGGCCAAAATGTATTCAGCCACATGTCTTTAGTAAAAAAAATGTCAATAAGCGTATATTTATTGGTTTGCGCAAAAGTTATAGCGTTTACAAACTAGGGTACATTTTCTGGAATTTACACAGCTTTAAATTTATGACTGCCTATCTCATTTCTTGAGGTGCTAAAATGGCAGGGCAGTACAAAACCCCCCCAAATGACCCCATTTTAGAAAGTAGACACCCCAAGGAAATTGCTGAGAGGCATGTTGAGCCCATTGAATGTTTTTTTTTTTGTCCCAAGTGATTGAATAATGACAAAAAAAAAAACAATTACAAAAAGTTGTCACTAAATGATATATTGCTCACACATGCCATGGTTATATGTGGAATTGCACCCCAAAATACATTCTGCTGCTTCTCCTGAGTACGGGGATACCACATGTGTGGGACTTTTTAGGAGCCTAGCCACGTACGGGACCCCGGAAACCAAGCACCGCCTTCAGGATTTCTAAGGGCGCAAATTTTTGATTTCACTCCTCACTACCTATCACAGTTTTGAAGGCCATAAAATGCCAAAATAGCACAAAACCCCCCCAAATGACCCCATTTTGGAAAGTAGACACCCCAAGCTGTTTGCTGAGAGGCATGGTGAGTATTTTACAGCTCTCATTTGTTTTTGAAAATGAAGAAAGAACATTTTTTTTTTCTTTTTTTTTTTCAATTTTCAAAACTTTGTGACAAAAAGCGAGATCTGCAAAATACTCACAATACCTCTCAGCAAATAGCTTGGGGTGTCTACTTTCCAAAATGGGGTCATTTGGGGGTGGGTTTTGTGCCATCTGGGCATTCCATGGCCTCCGAAACTGTGATAGGCAGTGAGAAGTGAAATCAAAAATTGACACCCTTAGAAAGCTTGAAGGCGGTGCTTGGTTTTTGGGGTCCCGTACGCGGCTAGGCTCCCAAAAAGTCTCACACATGTGGTATCCCCGTACTCAGGAGAAGCAACAGAATGTATTTTGGGGTGTAATTCCACATATGCCCATGGCATGTTTGAGCAATATATCATTTAGTGACAACTTTGTGCAAAAAAGAAAAAACATTGTATTTTTTCCGCAACTTGTGTCAACATATAAAATATTCCATGGACTCGACATGCATCTCAGTATATAGCTTGGGGTGTCTACTTTCCAAAATGGGGTCATTTGGGGGGGTTTTGAACTGTTCTGGCATTTTATACACAACATTAGGAAGCTTACATCCACTCTTCTAACCACTTGAAGACAAAGCCCTTTTTGACACTTTTTGTTTACATGAAAACATTTTTTTTTTGCAAGAAAATTATGTTGAACCCCCAAACATTATATATATTTTTAAAGCAAAGGCCCTACAGAATAAAATGGTGGGTGTTGCATTTTTTTTTTCTACACAGTATTTGCGCAGCGATTTTTCAAACGCATTTTTTGGGGAAAAAATACACTTTTTTTTATTTTAATGCACTAAAACACACTATATTGCCCAAATGTTTGATGAAATAAAAAAGATTATCTTAGGCCGAGTACATAGATACCAAACACGACATGCTTTAAAATTTCGCACAAACGCGCATTGGCGACAAACTACATACATTTTTAAAAGCCTTTAAAAGCATTTACAGGTTACCCCGTTAGATTTACAGAGGAGGTCTATTGCTAAAATTACTGCCCTCGATCTGACCTTCGCGGTGATACCTCACATGCATGGTGCAATTGCTGTTTACATATGACGCCAGACCGACGCTTGCGTTCGCCATTGGGCAAGAGCAGGGCAGGACAGGGGTACTTTTTTTTTTTTATTATTAATTTTGCTTTTTTATTTTATTTTTAAACTGTTGCTTCCATATTTTTTTTTTTTTATCACTTTTATTGTTATCTCAGGGAATGTAAATATCCCCTATGATAGCAATAGGTAATGACAGGTACTCTTTTTTGAAAAAACTGGGGTCTATTGGACCCTAGATCTTTCCTCTGCCCTCAAAGCATCTGACCACACCAAGATCGGTGTGATAAAATGCTTTCCCAATGGCGCTTTTTATATCCGGGGGGGGGGGGACATTCCCTCCCACTGCTTGTAAAAGCAGTCCAGAGGCTAATTAGCCACTAGGATTGCTTTTACATGAAAGCCGGCCGCTGGCTGAAAAGAATGATACCAAGAGGATACCTAAACCCGCAGGCATCATTCTGGTATAAACATTCAAAGTCCAGCAACATACCAGTACGTTGCTGGTCCTTGTTGGACATGTATTGTAATCTTTTTTTTCATGCAGCCTGTTGGCTGAACGAAAAAAAAAGATTGATCGGTGGGTATGCCCACCATTAGAATACCGCCCTTCATCCACCCACTTCTAATGATGGGCATACATGCACCATTTATATATGCCGAAGCATGGGGGCATCTTCTCGCAAAAGTTATGCCGCGTACACATGGTCAGACTTTTCCACGGGCAAGCCTCCGTCGGAATTTCGACCGTATGTACGCGGCATTAGGAGCAAAATCGCTCCTCCGCTCCTGCTGCCCCAATGCTTCGGCATATAGGCTTTTTTTTTTAACTGTGGTGGTGAAATCACCTCCTACAGCACTGGAGTCGCAGGGATCAGGCCTGTCTCTGCGAACGCTGCAGTTATGTGTGTTGTGTTTTGCAAGTGACAGTGATCGATCGATACTGCACTTGGGTGGCCTGGGCTGGACGGAGGGGCAAAACGCAGGTGCTAGCATGTATCTGGGCTGATCCCGCTAACACTGCGTTTTTGGGAACCCTAAACTGCTGGGGACGCTAGTATAGATCTGATCAGATCAGATATTGATCTGTTCAGATACTATACCACTAAGGGGGGTGTATGCTTCACGCGTGGGTGTTAGCGCTACTGGCACTAACCTGACGCTGCCTGGGGTGTGACGCAGACCCTCTTTGACGCTAAAACCTAATTGATATCACCCGCCGGGCGATCAGGGGGTTAAACCTTTATTGGGTTATATACGGCGGGTGCCCTGACACTATAAAAAGCAAACTAACTAACCAGCGTCACCCGTAACACTTATATGATGATCACTGGTGAAAGGGTTAACTAGGGGCAATTAGGGGGTTAAAACCTTTATTAGGTAATATATGGGGGTACCTGACGCTATATAAAAACCTGACGGCGAACCTAAAAAAAAATCACTGGCTACCTATCGGCATCACCGACACTAAGACAACGATCATAAAAACTATCGCTTAGCGACAGTGGCGATAGGGGGTGAAAGGGTTACCTGGGGGGCGATCAGGGGGTTAAACCTTTATTAGATAATATATGGGGGTACCTGACGCTATAAAAACCTGCGGCGAACCTAAAAAAAATTACTGGCTACCGATCAGCATCACCGACGCTAAGACATCGATCAGAAAAATGATCGCATAGCGACGGCGGTGCTAGGGGGTGAAAGGGTTACCTGGGGGGTGATCAAGGGGGTTAAACCTTTATATGGGGGGGTCAGGGGGCTACACTGGACCTAAAACTAAATGTACTGACACTTTTACAGTCACAAATGTCACTGATTGCAGTGATCACAAAATAAATGGTCACTGCAATCAGTGACACTGTGACTGGGGGGTGATCTGGGGGTGTCTGGGGGGGCGATTTATGTACCTATGTGTCCTGGTGTCAGTGTAGTGTTGTGTGCACTAACCTGCATCTTCTCCTGTACGGCGCTCGGTATATGTGAGCGCCGCAGGAGAGATGACATCACTTCCTCCAGCCTGTGTAAACAAGCACACAGGCAGGGGAAGCTCTCATTCGCCGGGAGCGATCGAGAGGGGGTGGCCGGAATCGAACGGCCGTCCCCTCATGCCGGATCGCTCCCGAAGGTAAAACGACCGCTCACTGTAAAGAAGGGGGGTCCGATCGGACCCCCCAACTATACAAAGGCAATCACGTACATATATGTGATTCTGCCTGTCGGTGCCATTCTGCCGACGTATATTTACAGTGGGCGGTCGTTAAGTGGTTAACTTGCCAGTTCCAGGTCATGTGACTTAGAACTGACAGCATTTTACAGCTTGGAGGTTTCAAAGCTCAAATTGGGAGCATTCATTTTATTACGGTAATCTATCTTTCTATGGTCACCCTAGATCTAAAATAGAAGCATCTGCCAGATAATGTGTCTAAGTATAAGTAACGTTACATATAACCTCTTAAAGTCATGGAAGACACCTATAAATTGACAGTGGTCAATCAGGAAAGGGGAATTGTTTTTGGCCTTGGTGACTGTTGTAAGAACTGCCAGTTCTGAAATCTCCAAAAAAGTTCAAGTAGGTGACTGATTTATGAGACAGATCAGCTCATGATATATAAATAGATTTTTATTTTTTAATTTGGCATTTGCAGACTAAAGACCCCTTTTATAAACCAATGTCCTAACCCGGTTTAAAAAAAAATATTTTAACAACATACTTATGTGCTTTACAAATGTGTTCTATGACCACTTCATTCCAGACTCCAATGAAAGCAGAGCACTATTTATTCATATGATTATTGATTTATTATTTATTAATTTATATTAAAAAAAAAGCCAGGAGGGGCAAAGCACAGTCACGTGACCTGTTAAAATCATGAAACCTTTCTTCGTACCACAGGGGTTTTCCTGCAGCGATATATGGACATAACCCCATGGGATACTGGGGTGTCCACCATTATCTGCTCTAAACTGGCTTAGTGCACAATTTTGACAGAATATTTACTTGTGTCCTGTAAAACCAATGAATAATCATGGCATGGCATGAGATACCCCAGAGAAGAAACCTACATGATTTACTATGTAGTCATTTATTAGGATTGCATGTGATACAAACACAATCTTGTATGACCTCACAGGATGTCTGTCAGGTTGCTATTAGTCTTATTAATTGTAAAGATCATATTATAGCTATACAAATTACTTGGAAATTCAATAAAAAGGAACAGGGCTCTTATGTTGAGAATTCTGCAGTTTTTTTTTTTATATCAAAAGGTTTTTATTGCTGACAAAAAAATACAAGGTACAAAAACATGTAGCATGTTATATCCTGTACAAGTAGCAAGATACGTTTTTGACATTCCTTAGTCACATCAAAAATCACATACATTAACCACTTGACCACTGGGCACTTAAACCCCCTTAATAACCAGACCAATTTTCAGCTTTCGGTGCTCTCACATTTTGAATGACAATTACTCAGTCATACAACACTGTACCCATATGAAATTTTTGTCCTTTTTTTCACACAAATAGAGCTTTCTTTTGGTGGTATTTAATCACTGTTGGGTTTTTTATTTTTTGCGCTATAAGAGAAAAAAGACTGAAAATTTTGTAAAAAAAAGATTTTTTTTTCGTTTCTGTTATAAAATTTTGCAAATTACTATTTTTTCTTCATAAATTTTGGCCAAAATTTATACTGCTACATATCTTTGGTAAAAATAAGTACAAATTGGTGTATATTATTTGGTCTTTGTGAAAGTTATAGAGTCCACAAGCTATGGTGCCAATATCTGAAAATTGATCACACCTGAAGTACTGACGGTCTATCTCAATTCTTGAGACCCTAACATGCCAGAAAAGTACAAATACCCCCCAAATGACCCCTTTTTGGAAAGAAGACATTCCAAGGTATTCAGAAAGAGGCATTGTGAGTTTTTTGAAGTTGTCATTTTTTCCCACAATTCTTTGCAAAATCAAGATTTTTTTTTTCTCTTTTTTTTTTTTCACAAAATTGTCATATTAGCAGGTTATTTCTCACACACAGCATATGCATTCCACAAATTACACCCCAAAACACATTCTGCTATTACTCCCGAGTATGGCGATACCACATGTGTAAGACTTTTACACAGCGTGGCCACATACAGAGGCCCAACATGCAGGGAGCCCCTTCAGGCGTTCTGGAGCACCAAGGCCAATTCTGACATTTCTCTCCTACATGTAAAAATCATCATTTATTTGCTAGAAAATTACATAGAACCCCAAAACATTATATATGTTTTTTTAGCAAAGACCTTAGAGAATATAATGGTGGTTGTTGCAACTTTTTATCTCGCACGATATTTGCGCAGCAATTTTTTAAACGCGTTTTTTTACGGAAAAAAAATGTTTTGTGCTTAAAAAAAAAAAAAAAACAGTAAAGTTAGCCCAATGTTTTTGCATAATGTGAAAGATGAAGTTACGCCGAGTAAATAGATACCTAACATGTCGCCCTTAAAAATTGAACACACTCGTGGAATGGCGCCAAACTTCGCTACTTAAAAAATCCCCATAGGCGACGCTTTAAATATTTTTTACTGGTTACATGTTTTGAGTTACAGAGGAGGTCTAGGGCCAAAATGATTGCTCTCGCTCTAACGTTCGCACCGATACCTCACATGTGTGGTTTGAAAACCGTTTTCATATGTGGGCGGGACTTACGTATGCGTTCGCTTCTGTATGCGAGCTCACGGGGACAGGGGCGCTTTAAAAAAAAAAAAAAAATGTATTCTTCATTTTACTTTATTTATTTTAGTTTGACATGTTTTTCCGCCCTAAACATTTTTTTGATCACTTTTATACCTATTACAAGGAACGTAAACATCCCTTGTAATAGGAATATGGCATGACAGGTCCTCTTTACAGTGAGATATGGGGGGGGGGGGGGGGGGTGTCAATAAGACCCCACATCTCACCTCTAGGCTGGGAAGCCTGAAAAAAATACAAAAAAAAAAAAACAACAATCCTTGCTTTGATCGTAGCGGTGAGTCGGTAGAAGCACCGGAGGGCGGCGGGGGGGGGGGGGACATCCCCTCTCGCCTCCCGTAAGAATGATCAAGCGGCGGAACAGCCGCTATGATTGTTCTTATGGTGTAGGGAATCGCCGGCTGAAAAAGCTGATATCTGAATGATGCCTGTAGCTGCTCCCATCATTCAGATATCCCCGCACAAAGTCAAGGACGTCATATGACGGCCGGAGGGCGGGAAGTGGTTATTGCAGAGTATTGCCGGGCATTGCGGAGTATTGCCGGGCATTGCGGAGTATTGCCGGGCATTGCGGAGTATTGCCGGGCATTGCGGAGTATTGCGGACTATGGCAGGGTATTGCGGTGTATGGCAGGGTATTGCGGTGTATGGCAGGGTATTGCGGTGTATGGCAGGGTATTGCGGTGTATGGCAGGGTATTGTGGAGGGTATTGCACAGGGTATTGTTGAGGGTATTGCACAGGGTATTGTTGAGGGTATTGCAGAGTATTGTGCAGGGTATTGCAGAGTATTGTGCAGGGTATTGCAGAGTATTGTGCAGGGTATTGCAGAGTATTGTGCAGGGTATTGCAGAGTATTGTGCAGGGTATTGCAGAGTATTGTGCAGGGTATTGCAGAGTATTGTGCAGGGTTATGCAGAGTATTTTGCAGAGTATTTTGCAGGGTATTGCAGAGTATTTTGCAGGGTATTGCAGAGTATTTTGCAGGGTATTGCAGAGTATTGTGCAGGGTATTGCAGAGTATTGTGCAGGGTATTGCAGAGTATTGCACCAGGGTATTGCAGAGTATTGCACCAGGGTATTGCAGAGTATTGCACCAGGGTATTGCAGAGTATTGCACCAGGGTATTGCAGAGTATTGCAGAGTATTTCGCAGGGTATTGCAGAGTATTTCGCAGGGTATTGCAGAGTATTTCGCAGGGTATTGCAGAGTATTGCACCAGGGTATTGCAGAGTATTGCACCAGGGTATTGCAGAGTATTGCACCAGGGTATTGCAGAGTATTGCCGGGTATTTTGCAGAGTATTGCCAGGGTGTATTGCAGAGTATTGGCAGGGTATTGCACCAGGGATGGCTGAGCAGGGATGGATGGATGGATGGCTGGATCTGTGACTGCAATTGTCACAGATCCAGCCCACAGTGCTGCTGCTGCCATCCGCTCCCTCCCCCTCCCCTCTCACACTGTACCGATCGGTACAGAGAGGGGAGGGAGGAACCGGCGTCATCAAATGACGCCGGTCTGTTTACAAGTGATTGCTCCGTCATTGGACGGAGCGATCACGTGGTAAACGGCCGCTATCAGCGGCGATTTACCGCGATTCGTGATCCGCCGGGTCCTCTGGACCCGGCGGTCACGGAGTTTCCCGTGTGCGCGCCCCAGGGGGCGCGCAGGAGCGCGATTCTGGGAGGACGTTATATAACGTCCTCCCAGAGTTAAGCAACCACCTTGTCGACGTTATTTGTCGGCAGGTGGTTGTTAAGTGGTTAAACAGTCCGCTCAGAATTTCAAATAGCATAAGGTGAACTGTACACAACCCATCAGCCTATCCCCCCAACCAACCGCCCACCTGTTGCCGGTGGGAGCATGCTACACACCTCCCAACAGCCTCATCCTCACCAATACCATGGGGCTTAAACCCGGTACAGCAAGCCATGCATCCCAGAGCCTATCAAACTTTCCTGCATTGCCCTGTGCTGGTATATGTATTTCTCCATCAAAAGCATTTTACCCATCTGCTGTATCCACAGTTTGACCGTGGGCGGCGCCTCAGACTTCCACAGTAGTAGAATAGTTTTTCTCGCATGGAACAATGCCCTAATAAATACCATTCGAGTCACCTCCTCCGGGATCTCCCCCTCCAGTATTCCTAGCAAGGAACATAAGGAACGTTGGTCTGGAACACCAAATTAAGCGTAGCCAGTACCTCCGTCCAATATCTATGGAGTTTGGGGCAACGCCAGAGGAGGGGAATCAGATCCCCAGGCACCGCCCTACACCTACCGCATAGCGGATCGGGCAATCTTCCCATCTTAAAGAGTTTTACCGGTGTAAAATGTACTCTCAGTAGTATATATAGTTGGGATACCTTTTGTGCCACATTAAGCGAGCAGGCGTTGACCACCTGCATTGCCTCCTCCCAGAGCTCCCCCTCTATAGCAGGGTTCCCCAACCCCCGGTCCGCGGCCCACTGCCGGGCCGTGGCCTATTTGCAGATGGGCCGCGAAGGCTGCACTGTGTGAGGTGCGGCAGCGGGCAAGCAGAGAGATGACATCTCTCACCGCCCGCCCAGATCACGGCACTTCCGCCCACACAGCGGGGCTCCTACTGCGGTGAGGCGCGGGAGCAGAGAGATGAGATCATCTCTCGCCGCCCGCCCGGAACGCGGGGCTCCTATACTGCGGTGAGGCACGGGAGCAGAGAGATGAGATCATCTCTCGGCGCCCGCCCATAACGCGGCACTTCCGCCCACACAGCGGGGCTGCTATACTGCAGCGAGGCGCGGAAGCAGAGAGATCATCTCTCACCGCCCGCCCCGCATTACCGCTGTTCTCCCTCACCTGCCTGTGCTGCCACCACGGCAGGTGACAAAAAAATCTACTGGCAGGTGGCAAACCACCTCTGGTGGCAGGTGGCAATCCACACCTGGTGGCAGGTGACATGGCAAGTAGCAATCCACACCTGGTGGTAGGGGACGTGGCAATCCACACCCGGTGGCAGGTGAGGTGGCAATCCACACCTGGTGGCAGGTGACGTGGCAATCCACACCTGGTGGCAGGTGACGTGGCAATCCACACCTGGTGGCAGGTGACGTGGCAATCCACACCTGGTGGCAGGTGACGTGGCAATCCACACCTGGTGGCAGGCGACGTGGCAATCCGCACCTGGTGGCAGGCGACGTGGCAATCCACACATGGTGGCAGGCGACGTGGCAAGCGACAATCCACATCTGGTGGCAGGCGACGTGGCAATCCACATCTGGTGGCAGGTGACATGGCAATCCACACCTGGTGGCAGGTGACGTGGCAAGCAACAATCCACACCTGGTGGAAGGCGACATGGCAAGTGACAAACCGCATCTGGTGGCAGATTCTGCATTATGGTGAGTTTGAACTATTTCATTTTATATTACAATGCAATGACAGAAATAATGCGCTTCAATCATCCCAACACCATATCAGCCATTGTTCTGTGATGATTGAGGCGCTAACACCAGCCATTTCCCAGACAAACTGCCTGCGAAAAGCTACATAACAACCCACCCCCCCCCCCCCCGAGCCTTGGCACGATTCTATTCCACAACGCCGGCCCTCGGTGCCAAAAAGGTTGGGGACCACTGCTCTATAGGACCAACATCAGCCTCCCACTGGCTCACCACTTTCATGGGGTGTCCCTCCAGAAACGAGGACAACAGCATGTTATAGCACTGGGAGATGACACCCCTGGTCTCACAAGCGTCCTGCAGCATGTGAAAGACAGGGGTGGGGGACTGAACCCACTCCACTGCATCTCTCTGAGCCCCGAGAGCATGTCGCAACTGCAGGTAGTAAAACAACATATTAGACAGGAGCGCATATCTCGATTGAAGTACCTGAAAAGGAAGTAAGGCCCCATTATGAAACACTTGTCTCAGGTGGGTTATACCTAATGACCGCCACATAGGGCCCTGCCGAAGTTTGGCCAGTTCAATGTAAGTGCCGTTCCGCCATAGCGGGCTGTATTTAGTGAACCCCGTGACATTCTGAAGTTGTTTGGCCTTATTCCACACCTTCCGAAGGAGTGAATAAGTGGCCATCTTTTTGATAGATTTCTGAAACCGTTGAGCCTCCAGCCCCTCCGGCACCGTGTCGGCCCCCGAGCCAAGCAGCATTAGACTAGCCGAGGAGCCCACAGGAGCCGGGACCATGGCACCTACCAGGTGCTGTAGTTGCGCTGCCAGATAATATATCCGAGGGTTGCTGTAGTTGTTCCAATTTAATCCGGGGGGGTTTGGTGTGTCACAATAATTGTCTAAAGAGGGAATTGACGACCCTGAAGATTTTAAGCGTGATAACAACAGGAGCATTGTGTAGCAGGTACAGCAGCTGGGGCATTAGTATCATTTTAATAAGGTTCGTCTTGCCGGCCAGGGACATCCGCAGTCTGTTCCATATCTGTATTTTATCCCTAAATCTAGTCAATAAGGGGTATATGTTCAGCTGACAGAAATCTGTGATCACCGGGGAGAAGAATACACCCAGGTACTTAAATGAGGATACTATGGGGACCAGGCAGGAGGGCCCCTCGCCTAACGCGGAGGCCTCATCCAGGAACATCAGAGCCGACTTGGACCAGTTAATTCTAAGGCCCGAGAAACGGCCAAACTCTGTGATAAGGGACATGACCTGAGCCAATGATTCATCCACATCTTCCAGGAAGAGGAGCATGTCATCGGCGTATAGCATAATTTTCTTGTGTACATCGCCATAGCGGAAGCCCCTGACTGACCTGCAGTCTCGCACCAAAGCCGCCAGGGGCTCAATGGCCAGAGCGAAGAGCAGGGGGGACAGGGGGCATCCCTGCCTGGTCCCCCTGCCCAGCGCAAAGGCGTGAGACATCCTCGCAGACATTCGTATGGCCGCCTTTGGCGAGCCGTACAGCAGCCTCCCCCACCCTAGGAACCGGGGTCCGAACCCGAACTTGGCTAGTACAGCCCATAGATACCGCCAGCCAACACTGTCGAATGCCTTATTGGCGTCAAGAGACAACAGTGCCCTGTGGCCGACGGAATCCGAGGGGGTCTGCATGTTCAAGTATAGTCGCCTAAGGTTAGTTGCGGTGGAGCTGCGAGGCATGAACCCCGCCTGATCTGGGTGAATAATAGACAAAATAATTTTGTTAACCCTCATAGCCAATACCTTAGCCAGAATTTTAACGTCGCTCTGTAGCAGTGAAATGGGCCTATACGAGCCGGGGTCCAGGGGATCCTTGCCAGCCTTTAGCAACAGTATAATATTAGCTCTATTCATGGAAGGGGGCAGTGCTCCAGACTTGAAGGAGGTGTTACACCGCAAGCAGCCTGGGCAGGATCACCTCACCATATTGGACATAGGCCTCCATGGGGATCCCATCATCCCCCGGGGCCTTGCATGTGGGGAAAGATGCGACCGCCTCCCTGAGAATTCTGCAGTTTGATAATGATTATAAATAATCCAGTCCGCCTACTGTGCTGATCATGTGACCAAAAATATAGGCATCGGTCATGTTATCTCTGTTAAAAGATCACAGTTCAGGTTGGCCTATCTAGCTCCTTCAGCAAAGATCACATGTGACATGAAAAATGCTTTTCATCTTGCATCCTGTACTGGGGAATGGAGCAGAGGCATAATATAGCTTTATAATCTCCTGCAGACCCTGCAGTTTTCTTTGAGATGAAAAGAGGATTGTGTTCAGTTCCCATACGCATTGGATCAGTATGAATCATGTATTATTTCAAATCAGGACAATACATTCACAAGCAGGTCTCAGTCTGTGGCATGTATGACTGCAACATCAATTATAGACTGATGTGTTAGCATTTATACAATGTATGCGTTTATACAAACCTACTGGTAGTTTAAGCTAAAAACCTAAAATGAGATATTGTATAAAACCGGTTGTAGTGTTTTTGTCTTCCTGGGTAACAGCGATCGTCCCTTTAGCACAGCTTTAGACATAATCCTCTTAGTATTAGGTTTGCAGAATCTAGGTTTTATGATAATACCCTCTTGACCACCCGCAGTATGATCCTGCCTACAACACAGCACTATGCACAGCAATTGTCACACCATAATCATCTCCTCCGTGTGCTCACTGATTATTTCCTATGACTGTAGTACAGACTAGATATCAGGACAGGCTTCATTAATAAGGTCGCATAATTATTTACCAGGTACAGGTAGCGGTCCTGCGCGCTCCCATTCTTTGCGGATAGTTTTTGGATGTGTCCCTCCTTAATGAGTTCATTGGCGGGATTCACAATGTCCTCTTCCCCTCCCAGCCGTTCATACACCTCCAGCAGTTTGTTCATCTTTTCCTTTTAGAAACATAAAGAAACTGTTAGGAGCGCTGAATAAAATATCAGAAAAACAAATATGCAAATATCTGAAAACCAGGATTACAATTCCAAAGGCAACACAATGTCAATGAGCAGCTCAGAAAAATGTATATTATTGTACTCAAGATTTTTGCTTTTCTTAATTTCAACTTTTTAATTTTCTTGTCTTTTCTAGTCATCCAAGCTCTATTGTATTGTAAATGGATCACAGTGTCAAAAACAGCATATATAAATAACATACATACCACACACACAATAAAACCTTGGATTGCAAGCATAATCTTTTCCGAAAACATGCTTGTATTTTAAAACACTCACCATAAGAAAACATGGAAGCTCAGATGATTTGTCCCACAACCATTTATTCATAAGTCTTTCAGTTTATAGTCCAAATAAAATTATTATAGCATGAGCATGTGATCGGTTGTGCAACCATAAATGTCCATTCACAAATGGCAGCCTCCACAAGGGGATTACAAGCAAAATCCAGCAGGAACTACAGAGTATAAAAGGGAAGAGAGGCGCCTCCATGTGTAGCAACATGGTTACATTTAATGAAGGTACAACATTTAACAACTCACATGGTTGATGATTAAAAGAGGCACATGTAAGTATGCAGGCATCCGGGGTAAAGCTGTCCACATAGACCATCCTCCGCACCGCCGGTTCTCACCGCTGTCAGTCTGCAATCGTGACCAGGAAGACTACCCTGCAGTAGAGCGATCTGAAAGCGAGGTTTGAAGCGCTTCGTAGAGTGCAGCGTGGAAGGGATGACGTTGATGGTGATGCAGAGGATGGTCTATGTCAGGCATGTCCAAAGTCCGGCCCATGTTCCGGTTTAATGTGGCTCCCCCGGTAATTTTGATACCAGGGGGCCACAAAAGATATATACTGTATTTATAGGCACTTCGTCGGAGGAGACAGGGAGGGAGCGGGACGAGCGTAGTCAGATTACATACAGGAGAAGCTCCTTTTTACTCGGCGGCATCTGTAATTGGAAATCCCATCTCCTGGGCTGCCATTGGACGACTGTTCTGTCTATCATAAGAGGCAGGACTTTGTATTAAAGAGGCCGCCGTATAAACAGGAAATTCCCCTGTATCTGTTGGCGCTCGTCCTGCCCCCTCTGAGGCTGCAGATGGGAATCGATCAGGCTGCACTGATGGCAATGGGAAAGCTGCATGCGTGGCAATGGCCAGGCTGCATGCGTGGCAATGGCCAGGCTGCATGCGTGGCAATGGCCAGGCTGCATGCGTGGCAATGGCCAGGCTGCATGCGTGGCAATGGCCAGGCTGCATGCGTGGCAATGGCGAGGCTGCATGCGTGGCAATGGCGAGGCTGCATGCGTGGCAATGGCGAGGCTGCATGCGTGGCAATGGCGAGGCTCCAGATGGACACTAATTAGGCTGCATTAATGGGCACTGACCCTTATTTTGATCACAGGTCTTTATTTAAAATTACATTTTTGTCCTGAAACGTCCCCTCTTAAAGTGAAGGTGCGTGTTATACTCTGATTAATACGCATGCCCCAAACTTTCTAAAGGACAGCGTTGTGATTAACCCTTTACAACCTTGCCCTGGGAGATCTTCAGTGTAGCAGCCAGGAGGGCTGGTAGTACTTGCATGCAATGGAGCGGAGAGCAGTTCTACAGAGGAGAAGAGATACTCAGGCATTTAGTTTTCATCACTGGTGACATTTTCCAAAAGGATCCTACTGATCTTCAAAGGACTGTGTACACAGTAAGGAAGTTGCCCCCCCACCTATTGTTTTTGTCAAGTTAGGCATCCCACCGCTGTCAGTCTGCAATCGTGACCAGGAAGACTACCCTGCAGTAGAGCGATCTGAAAGCGAGGTTTGAAGCGCTTCGTAGAGTGCAGCGTGGAAGGGATGACGTTGATGGTGATGCGGAGGATGGTCTATGTCAGGCATGTCCAAAGTCCGGCCCATGTTCCGGTTTAATGTGGCTCCCCCGGTAATTTTGATACCAGGGGGCCACAAAAGATATATACTGTATTTATAGGCACTTCGTCGGAGGAGACAGGGAGGGAGCGGGATGAGCGTAGTCAGATTACATACAGGAGAAGCTCCTTTTTACTCGGCGGCATCTGTAATTGGAAATCCCATCTCCTGGGCTGCCATTGGATGACTGTTCTGTCTATCATAAGAGGCAGGACTTTGTATTAAAGAGGCCGCCGTATAAACAGGAAATTCCCCTGTATCTGTTGGCGCTCGTCCTGCCCCCTCTGAGGCTGCAGATGGGAATCGATCAGGCTGCACTGATGGCAATGGGAAAGCTGCATACGTGGCAATGGCCAGGCTGCATGCATGGCAATGGCCAGGCTGCATGCGTGGCAATGGCCAGGCTGCATGCATGGCAATGGCGAGGCTGCATGCGTGGCAATGGCGAGGCTGCATGCGTGGCAATGGCGAGGCTGCATGCGTGGCAATGGCGAGGCTGCATGCGTGGCAATGGCGAGGCTGCATGCGTGGCAATGGCGAGGCTGCATGCGTGGCAATGGCGAGGCTCCAGATGGACACTAATTAGGCTGCATTAATGGGCACTGACCCTTATTTTGATCACAGGTCTTTATTTAAAATTACATTTTTGTCCTGAAACGTCCCCTCTTAAAGTGAAGGTGCGTGTTATACTCTGATTAATACGCATGCCCCAAACTTTCTAAAGGACAGCGTTGTGATTAACCCTTTACAACCTTGCCCTGGGAGATCTTCAGTGTAGCAGCCAGGAGGGCTGGTAGTACTTGCATGCAATGGAGCGGAGAGCAGTTCTACAGAGGAGAAGAGATACTCAGGCATTTAGTTTTCATCACTGGTGACATTTTCCAAAAGGATCCTACTGATCTTCAAAGGACTGTGTACACAGTAAGGAAGTTGCCCCCCCACCTATTGTTTTTGTCAAGTTAGGCATCCCATAAATTCCTATACCCCCATCCAAGTTGCTAACTCTAATAAAACAACAAAAAACAAAGCCAAGGGACTGACATCTTGAGAATATATATATATATATATATATATATATATATATATATATATATATATATATATATATATATATATATATATATACATATACACATATACATATATATACACACACACATATATACACACATACATACATATATACACATACATATATTCATGCACACACACACAAACACACACACACAAACAGCTTGCCCATTCAACTGGGCATTTTCGGCAGCTGTTTAAAATGCAGGCAGAATCTTTAGGCACAAGCAGTTCTGCAAAAAAAGAGTTATTTTTGCATTATAATTGAAACACTTTCTAACCAAATATTCATGTAATGCTTATTAAATGCCCATTACGAGTGCTCAGAAAAGTTTTCAATGCCCAAACAACCAAAAATATGTTGTGTATATTAAGAAAAACATTTCTATAAAGCTTTAAGCAGATAGAGAAGTTAAAAAAAAAAAAAAATTAATGCTGTGTCCTCCCTGCGAAGATTCACTGTTTACTTGCCTTGTTGACCATTGTTCCAAGCACAGAAAATTAGGGAAATCCAAAATTTAGAGTTGTTACAGTAATGGGAGCTGAGGAACAGTTTTAAATGGAAACACCTGTTCCAGTGACAACTCTATTAAGGGGGATTTCCTTGGCCCGAAGGGATACAGTAAAAAAAATTAAATAAATAAAAAAAAACATCAGGGGTCTAAAACATGCTCTACTCTATCCAAAATTATAAAAAGGCTTTGCATACAATTTAAAAATGTTAATGCTTGTAAAACACTTATAATGCTATAAACATTTTTAACTGTGTAAATGCTAATATATGTCTCACATTTTCAAGCGCTTCATGTGCCAATTAAATGATGATGTCTCATTAGGGTGATTGGTTTGGAGGTTTGATAGCCAAATCAATAAAGCATACCTTGGCTATGAACCCCATTACAAATAGTTATGCTCCTGGCTCTGTAATTTTTGACAAAATATAATTTATTGGCCAAGTGCATGCAAGCGGATTTATTTTTTTATCACCATCCTCCCTTTCAATAATGAGGATGCTGCTAACAGTTGCAAGTCTCGCTTCAAGAACAAGGTGATGATTCTATTATAAAGAATATTCATATGCTAGCTATCTTTGTGGAACACGATTCTTTCTAAAGTTGGAAAGCAAACAGTGTTTTTCATTTGTTCCAACCCAATTACTGGAGCGGCTGCTGTGATCCAGCTGAGAGTCTGACCTCTCCTGTCTACAGAAGTACTCCTACACGCGAGCCATTTTCGTGTAGGCTGTATTGCGTCAGAAAATATCAATGGAACTCCGATGTGCCTTCAAGTGACAGTCAGAAAAGGCCATTAGCACATTTTATAAAATCTGTGTTATTATGACCCTATAAAAGGGTTGACTAATTTTATAACAGAAAAAGGTACAGGACAATTTAGGACCAATTAAAGTACCCCCATCTTCCACATACAATGAAGGAAACAAATTATTGGTTCATCCAATTTGCACCTGCTCAGTTCTCTAGGTGGAAGCCTAGAGCATAAAATAAAATGGTAAAAAGAAAAAATATTCAGCGCTGAAAAAATAGTAAGGAAATACTAAAAGTTGCAAGCCAGCACTCAAGGTATACTCATAAAAATCCCTCAAAAACAATCTGAAATAAAAATAGTGCAGCGCAACAAAAACTATGTGGAATACATGTCATAAACACATATCAAATTCATAAATCAGTAACATAACATAAAGTCCATAAGTGCTTGTGAACCAGCAATAATAATATGCAAAGTGAATATAAAAGTGTCCAGAGATCCCTCCACCACAATAGGATTGGCCTCTCACCTCACAACTTCGACCTAACTAGAGGTCACACAGCTTGTACTCAAAAGAGTAAATGAGAATCACATGGGAAAACTCCGATCAAACAGTGGTCTCATAAAGCAGGATATCAGGCTGGAAACTCCATCATATAGGAAGACAAGAATAAAGAACGATCTAGTGCTCTCTGTATAGACTATTTAATATGTTAAAATATACAACTCAAAAAATGTTACTCACAAATAAGGCACTCAGACGCGAGTGTCAGCGTTCAAAGCATATGGATAGAGCGGCGTGGTAACACAGACTGTGGTGATGACCGCGAATGACGTCTAGCGTGGCTCCTCCCCCCGTACGCGTTACGTCCAGTAGGCGGGACTTCCTCAGCGTGGGGTTGGATGGCACACAGACGTCTCGCAACACAGCAACTAAAATAGTGTCATGGTAACCATCCTGCAGCGAATCAACCTCCCAGTAAGAATCAGCCAATCCAGGCTGATCTCACATGCCACAATATTTGGCTGGCCAAGGGAGCCGTCTACCGCAGACAGGATAACCACTGTTTGATCGGAGTTTTCCCATGTGATTCTCATTTACTCTTTTGAGTACAAGCTGTGTGACCTCTAGTTAGGTCGAAGTTGTGAGGTGAGAGGCCAATCCTATTGTGGTGGAGGGATCTCTGGACACTTTTATATTCACTTTGCATATTATTATTGCTGGTTCACAAGCACTTATGGACTTTATGTTATGTTACTGATTTATGAATTTGATATGTGTTTATGACATGTATTCCACATAGTTTTTGTTGCGCTGCACTATTTTTATTTCATAAAATAAAATGAACATTTTGTCATCACAGCTAATCACAGTCCACATTGCTCATACAGGGGAATTGCTTTGGTTTTACTGTCTAACCAAAGGTCAGATGCTGACCCACCAGCTTGGCAGCATCCCCTTAAAAGCCAGACCAGATCTTAGGTTGCAAAAATTGAAAGTAAACAGGGTTTGTATTACTGTATGTATGACTTTAGAGGCACAAGACCGTGGCTGGTGGGGGTACAAAATGCTCCAGGATTGGTGGTTTGTGGGCAGAAACAATGTCTCATTCCGCGTACACACGACCGTTTTTCATGACGAGAAAAATGCAATTTTTTTATTTGGTCATTAAAAACGATCGTGTGTAGGCTCCAGAGCACTTTTCGCGACGTGAAAAATGGGCATTAAAAATTTGGAACATGCTCTATTTTTTCTCGTAGTTTTTCACGTCGTCGTTTTTCTCGTCGTGAAAAACGGCCGTGTGTAGGCTTTAACGACGTGAAAAAAATCTGCATGCTCAGAAGCAAGTTATGAGACGGGAGCACTCGTTCTGGTAAAACTAGCGTTCATAATGGAGATAGCACATTCATCACACTGTAACGGACTGAAGAGCACGAGGCTGAATCGTCTCTCCCCAAACTTTGCCAACACGAGGATCAGCAAAAGCAGCCCAAAGGGTGGCGCCATCCGAATGGAACTTCCCCTTTATCGTGCCGTCGTACGTTTCGTACGTCACCGTGCTTTGCTCGAGCATGTTTTTTTACGATAGTGTGTAGGCAAGGTAGGCTTGAGAAGAATCACGTTGAGAAAAAATAGGATTTTTTACTCACCGTAAAATCCTTTTCTCTGAGTCCATGGACCGACACAGCTTCTCTATTGACAAAGTGGGTATTATCCGTTAATTAGGAGTGACTAGGCAGAAAAACTTGTAAAAAGTGTTGCATCACACCTTCTACAGTACCGCCCAGGGGGCGGACCCTCTGGGTATACCATCTCAGTCTGCATCTTCGCAGATCAGTTCGTCAAAAAGCAGTACAAACTTAAAAGGAGGGGTGGGTGCTGTGTCGGTCCATGGACTCAGAGAAAAGGATTTTACGGTGAGTAAAAAATCCTATTTACTCTTTCGTCCATGGACCGACACAGCTTCTCTATTGACAAAGTGGGACGTCCCAAAGCAGTGTCAGAGAAAAAACGAGGGGTGGTAACAGCATAAAAATAAACTTCACCCCAAACACAAAACAGCACTCCTCCAACGGAGGAGTTGCAACTCTAAACAGCCGCTTGCAAAACCTTGCGGCCAAAAGAGGCATCCGAAGATGCACCTACATCAATTTTGTAGAATTTTGTGAAAGTGTGAGCGGACGACCAAGTCGCCGC
This sequence comes from Rana muscosa, assembly GCA_029206835.1. Taxonomy (NCBI): domain Eukaryota; kingdom Metazoa; phylum Chordata; class Amphibia; order Anura; family Ranidae; genus Rana; species Rana muscosa. Next base: position 369,118,383 of record CM055120.1, on the reverse strand, counting down.
TTTACATAATTGGGAAACAGACGCTTGATGTCGGAAAGCCCAAGAGGCACCTATTGCCCTGGTCGAATGCGCCGTGACAGGAAAGGGGGGCGCCTGACCCTTTAAGGCGTAAGCCTGGATTACTATCTGTCGGATCCACCTAGAGATGGTGGCCGATGAGACTGCTTGGCCCTTCTTGGGACCAGCCACCGAAACAAACAGTGAGTCTGACTTCCGGAACAGGGAAGTAGCAGATAGGTATACTCTCAAAGCTCGGACAACGTCCAAGGAATGCAACGCCGACTCCTTAGGATTCGACGGCTGAGGACACAAGGATGGAAGTACAATGTCTTCGTTGAGATGAAAAGGCGAAACGACTTTCGGAAGAAAGGAAGGCTGCGGCCGCAGCACCACCTTATCCTTGTGGAAAATCAAATAGGGAGCCTTGCAGGACAAGGCTGCCAGCTCAGAGACTCGTCTAACTGACGTAACAGCCACCAAAAAGACCACTTTCTGAGAAAGTGTCAACAGGGGAATATCTCTAATATTCTTAAACGGTGCCTTCTGAAGCACCGAGAGGACCAGGTTTAAGTCCCACGGAGGTAACGGGGGACGGACCGGAGGGGCCACCTGTCGGACCCCCTGCACAAATGTACTCACGAGAGAGTGAGTCGCCAGGGGTCGCTGAAAAAAAGACAGCCAGGGCAGATATCTGTCCCTTAAATCGTACTTAGGGCAAGCCCTTGGTCCACCCCATGCTGTAAAAACAGCAGGATTCTGGAAAGCAAATAGGTACGCGGATGCAATTTCATTTCCTCACACCTGGAGATGTAGGCCCTCCAAGTGCAGTGATAGACCTTCCTAGAGGACGGTTTTCGAGCACTTCTCATAGTCGAGATTACTGAGTCTGACAGGCCCCGGTCTCTCAGTACCTGGTTCTCAACAGCCATGCCGTTAAAGCCAGTGACTGTAAAGCAGGATGGAGTATGGGACCTTGCGATAGCAGGTCCTTCCGTAGTGGTAGGCGCCAGGGGACGTCTGCTACCAGACGTACTAGATCGTCGTACCAAGGACGCTGAGGCCAATCTGGAGTGATTAGGATCATTGGAATTTCCTCTGCCTCCACTCTGCGGAGCAGAAGAGGAAGAAGCCTTAAGGGAGGGAAGGCATAGATTAGCCGATACTGACCCCATGATGCTACCAACGCGTCCGTTGCGTCTGCCCATGGGTCTCTTGACCGGGCCACAAATCTCAATACCTTCCGATTGAGTCGGGAAGCCAGAAGATCTACGTCTGGTGTGCCCCATCTTTGGCAGAGGAGTTGGAACACCTCCGGGTGTAAGGACCATTCTCCCTGGTCCAGCATCTGGCGGCTCAGGTAGTCCGCCTGCCAGTTTTCCACACCCGGAATGTACACAGCCGACAGTGCCGGTACGCTCCTCTCTGCCCACTTCAGGATGCGAGCGATCTCCGATGCTGCAGCTGAGCTTCTTGTTCCTCCTAGATGATTGACATATGCCACTGCTGTGGCGTTGTCTGACTGGATCCTGACTGGACGCCCTTGCAGTCTCTGAGACCATTTGAAGAGGCACAGCTTGATCGCCCGGATCTCCAGGACATTGATCGGCAGGAGGGCTTCCTCTGGGGTCCAGCGACCCTGCGCCGACTGGACACCCCAGACTCCACCCAACCTGCAAGGCTGGCGTCCGTCGTGATCACTATCCAGTAAACTGGAAGAAATGACTTCCCGGCCATTACAGCCGGTGCTGTCAGCCACCATACCAGGGATCTCCTGACTAGGTGGCTCACTCGGATTTGATAATCCAGAGATGAAGGGCATCTGTTCCATCTGGACAGAACTTCCTTCTGTAACACTCGAGTGTGGTATTGAACATATGGGACCGCCTCGAAGGAGGCTACCATGAGGCCCAACACTCGCATGCAAAAACGGAGTGACGACCAATTCCTGGAAGTCAGCTGCCGTACTGCAGCCCGGAGGGTCTGCAACTTCTCCACAGGGAGGAATACCTTTGCCTCTGAGGAATCCAGAATCAACCCCAGGTACACTAGGCATTGAGTGGGCACCAATACTGACTTTTGCGTGTTTAGTATCCAACCACAGTCTCGAAGAGTCTGACAGGTAATGGACACGCTTACCTCTAATTCTGAGCTTGAAGGGGCCTTCAGCAGAAGGTCGTATAAGTAGCCTGTGATAGCGATACCCCGCTGTCTTAGAAGTGCCAGAATCGGAGCGAGCACCTTGGTGAACTTCCTGGGTGCTGAGGCAAGGCCCAACGGGAGGGCCACAAACTGGTAGTGGTTCTTCCCGATAGCAAATCGCAGAAACCTCTGGTGTCTGGAGTATATGGGGACATGCAGGTATGCGTCCTTGATGTCCAAGGAGGCCAGAAAGTCCCCCGGATGGAGAGCCGTGACTACAGATCAAACCGACTCCATCCAAAAACTTTGTACCTTCACAAAGCAATTGAGGGCTCTGAGATCCAAGCTTGGACGAACCCCCTCCTTCTTCGGCACAATGAACAGGTTTGAGTAAAAACCCCGTTCCAGTTCTGGAACTGAAATAACTACACCGCGTTCCAGTAGACCCTGGACCGCCCCATACAGGGCCTCCCGACGGGTCGGTAGTAGCTGGAGATTGGAGGTGTTGAATCTGTCCGGTGGACAAGAGAGAAACTCTATCTTGTAGCCTGAGGAGATTACTTCGCAAACCCACCTGTCGGAGATTAGTGCTGTCCACTGAGTCGCGAATTTGCGAAGACGTCTCCCCACCCGAGAGCTGGGTGGGGGTGGACCTTCATGCGGATGCAAATTTGTCCGCAGGCTTATTGGGCATGCGGGACCAGGGACGCTTTTGTCCTTGGGCAGGCGCTTTATCGGCCTGTGGTCTTTTCCCTGTCGCCCTGGGGTGACGAAAAAAACACTTGTGTGCAGTAAAGGAGGGCCCTTGCCCTTGGCGTGGCCCCTTACCCTTGCTAATTTGGGGAAGCAAAGTGCTTTTACTTCCTGTGGCATCCTTGATGATGTCATCCAGAGAAGCCCCAAAAAGTCTGTCGCCCTTAAAAGGCAGATCCAACAGGGCTTTCTTGGAAGTCTGGTCCGCAGACCAGCCTTTTAGCCAGATCAGGCGGCGTATTGCTACTGCATAAACCGAAGTTTTAGACAGCAGGGGAATAGTATTCATGTCTGACTCGCAGACAAACCTAAGGCCCTGGACCAACAGGTCGGCCAATGTTATCTCATCAGGAGGAGCATCTCGCTCCTTAACCTCTGGAGTAGCAATCTTGCCCATTCAGTAAGTGTGTGAGACACTAGGGCCCCCGCCAATGCCGGGCGTACTGCCGAGCCTACCACTGAGTATAGGTAGCAAGCGAGTGCTTCAGCCTTCTTATCCACAGGGTCCTAGAAAACAGGAGCCCCTTCTACAGGAATTGTGGTGGCTCTATTAAGTCTGGACACCGGAGGGTCCACTATAAGGGGGAGAGGTCCATTTCTTCAGAAAACTCTCCTCAAAAGGGGTACCGTACCGCAAACCTCTTTGGGGCTGTAAAGACCCTCAGTGGGTTCTCCCATTCCTTGTATAAGAGTTTATCAAAAGACACACAAGGGAACACCTTAGCAGTGCGTGCAGGTCTATGAAACCCAAGTGGACCGGAGTCTCTGCTGCTTCTGCAGTATTTTCCAATTTTAGCATATCCCGCACTGCAGTAATAAGGTCAGATACCAAAGCCGTCTCGCGTACTGACCTGGACTTTGAGTCATTCTCACTGTCCGGTCACGGTCTGCAGTCTCTGATGCATCAGAATCTGGGCCCCGAGCCGTAGCTGGACCTGGTTCTGCACCAGAATTATCCCCAGAAGCTTGCAGGGGATGGGGCGTTTACTACCCCCTGTATTCCCGTGTGCTGCTTCCACCCTGGCAGCAAACGCCTCTAGGATTGCAGTCATAGCGTTCATAGACACCTCAGGGGCACCAGCTGCTAAATCTGGTGTTTCAGGGGAGAAGACATCTGGCTCAGATGCCATGCTGACCACACGCTGACACTCACAGGGCTCCAGGCAAGATATCAATAGGCCACCCTCCTGTGCTGCAGAGAGGCCGGGTCACCCAGAGGACTCACCACCCTGGATAGGTACTGCTATGCTGCGCCTGTGATGCTGTCCCCCTGCTGCTGTGTCAGTCTGCTTCTTTTATCAGCACTTCCTGTGGGAATTTTCGCGCCAGTGTAATGCACCCTAGAGGCCGGAGGCTCTCGAAAAATGGTTGCCAAAAACATCTGTATGGAAGATAATGTGGGCTCTAAGAAAATGGCCGCCGACAGAAGATAGAGGTCAAGCAGCCATAGCCCACAAAAAGATGGCCGCCGAACGGCAATATCTGCATACAGGGTGGACAAACATGGCCGCCGATCAGCTGATAGGGGCCAGTGGGTGTGGCCGAACCACAGGAAGATGGCCGCCGGGCAGTCACAAGAGGCCAAACTTGGCATGGACCACCTCAAAATGGCCGCCGACAGCATGGAGGAGGAAGGACACAAACACAGGTAAGAAAAAATGACATTTCTTTTAAATGTTAGTTACAGCCAGCCCCGCTCCAGTGGGACCCCCTAGGTGACCCCCAGCACCCAGCAACCTTTAGCTAGAAGCACAGGGAGGAGGGAAAGGCAGGGAGAGAGGGAAGAAAGGGGCCACAACCACTTACTTGATCTCTCCAGGAATGTCCAGCTAAATCACCCAGCCGAGGCAGGGGAGTTTTACTTACCTATCCTGCATGTATTCTGCTGGAAGACATTCCAAACAGATCATCGTCCGCGCACGGAAGGTGACTGTTGGCCAGGCATGCTGTGATTGGACCCAGAAGGGACGATCATATGTATGCCCTGGAGCATGACGCTCACCGGACAGGCTGCTGCGACTCGGCCGTAAGGTCAGCCGAAGCTGAGCGGTCCGATGCAAGCCTTGGAGCGTAAGCTCACCGGCCAGGCTGCTGCGACTCGGCCGTAAGGTCAGCCGAAGCTGAGCGGTCCGATGCAGGCCCTGGAGCATAAGCTCACCGGCCACCCGTGGAGCGACGGGCATGTCGTGGAAAACCCAGCGCGTAGCTAGGGTCGGCACACGCTCGATGGCCGAAACTGGGGAGACTACAAGGATCGAGGATCCAGCCTGTCACCCAGTCGGCAGTTGATCGAAGATCGCAGGAAACAACAAATGTAGCAAAAAATAAATAAAAATATTCATATATATATATAAATATCTTTTTTCCCCGGACCAATGAGCCCGAAGGGAGCCATGTCCTACTCCTTGCTAGACAGAAAAAAAACTGATCTGCGAAGATGCAGACTGAAAGGGTATACCCAGAGGGTTCGCCCCCTGGGCGGTACTGTAGAAGGTGTGATGCAACACTTTTTACAAGTTTTTCTGCCTAGTCACTCCTAATTAACGGATAATACCCACTTTGTCAATAGAGAAGCTGTGTCGGTCCATGGACGAAAGAGTAACTTAGTTTTTTTCAATGACATTAAAAACTGTCGTGTGTACGCGGCATCAGGTTTGGTGGTCAGTGGGAGTAAAATGATGACTTGGCGCCTGTGGTCAGTGGAATGAGGAATAATGCCCCATTTTTGGTATCAGTGGGAGGAATTGTGCCCAGTCACTTTTATCAGTGAAAGGAATAGGGCCTTATCATGGGTGTCAGTGGGAGGAATTATGCCCCATCAGAAGTGTCAAAAATAGAAATTATGCCTCATCACTGGAGTAAATGAGAGGAATTATTGCCTGATCACTGGTGTCATTGGGAGGAATAGTGGCCCATCGCTGGTGTCAGTGGAAGGAATGATGCTTCGTCCTTGGTTTCAGTGGGTGCAAAAGTTCTCCATCGTTGGTATCAGTGGGAGGAACAGTGACAAATTTTTGGTGTCAGTGGCAGGAATAGTAACAGAAATAGTAACGTCTATTTATGACCCATTTACTACCCTAAGCATTGCAGATTTAAGCCAACCTGCAGATATTAGTGTAGAGACCATCACTAGCCACACTGCAAACCAATATGTAACATGAACCCGCATTCCTGCAGTCTAGACCTGCATCTCAAATAAGATTCTTAGTAGCCATTGATACAACCAAGTCATTTACTAACCAGGGATTTACCATTGGGCCTATATCTATAGGTGCTAAAGACAAAGCGGTGGCCTTTCCCTTTTATTACTGGCTACCCATTTTCAAATCATATAAGAATAATCACAGCTACAGAGGGTATCTCCTTAGGGCACCTGAACTTATGTTCCTACATGCTTTGATTGCAGAACTCGACTCCTGATTGGAAGCAGAAACACAGATGCACATTTTTTTATTTTTTTATTTTGAAGCTACCCGAGGCAAGGTTTGACTATTTCACAAGGGACATCATGGCACTAGTTCCAAGGCTTGGAAAGTGCTGCTGTCGCTCTGCCCAGCCTCTCCCTGGAACAGTAGATCACTTCTAATAGATCACGATTAAAAGTGATCTGTTGTTGTAGAGCTGCAAAAGGGGTCTGAATCTAATTTCCATTGTCCAGATCCAGACCCCCTCATTAAAATAAAAAGTCGCAAACCCTTAAGCCCCGTACACACGGGCCGAATTTCGGGCGGTATCAGCCAATTCAATAGAAATCGGTTGACATTCAGCCGGTGTGTATGGCAACTGGTCTGGCTTCTGTCGAAGGGGCATGACCAAAAAATATCTGGCCGGTGGGCAGTCCCCCTGTCAGAACACAATAGCTCAGCAGGGAGGTCACTGTACTAACATTGGATTGTTATTACAGGATCTCCTCCCGAGCTCTTCATTTTTTTTTTCCTTCAGCCCGTTGGGTTGAACGCAAAAAACAAAAAACTGATAGAGTGTACTAGGCTTTAGCCTTTCTGCTAATTTGTGCCTTCCTGAACCTGACTTAATCTTATCTTTTGTTCATGATAATAATCTGCGCAAAATTTTTCTGTGTATTGGTGTAGCTTTGAAAGGGGAATAAAGCTTTTGTAAGTAAAATGCATACATTCACTTTGAGCTTTACTATTCCACTACATTACACAAAAATCACACTAATGTGATATCATTTAATCAGCAGACTTTGTTGGTTATATTTTGGGGATAAATATCTTGGGGTATACAATTGATGTAAATTTCTTTAATTTTTCACTAGTTTTTTCCTAATAAAAACGTTGCGAATAAAAATATCAGTACACAAATCTACTACAAAAGTAAAGTCCTAACTAAAAGAAAAACAATATAGAATTGGTTGAGGTAGACTACAAATGCTCAAACAATTTAAGGACAATTTAAGGACAGAACAGAGATGTCTTTCTCCGAGACTCCAGGAGAAAAATTCCATAAAAATAAAAATGTTCTAAGTAATAAAAACCAAGGCACCAAAGTATGTATATATCCAAATCTGCTACCAAATTAAAAGTAAAATATGTTTTTTTCCCAAAAAAAGAAAGAAGAAGAAAAAATAAATAAAATAAAAGCTCAGGGAGTCGAGGGGATTTAGGGTGAAAAAATAGGAAATCCTTTTCTCTGTCGTCCATAGACGGACACAGCTCCTTAAATCTTGACAAAGTGGGTTATGTTCCTGTTCATAGGAGAGGACTAGGCAGAACATGTTAGTTATCTTAAAACATGTAACTTTAACAGAGTTGAACAGCCTCGCCCAGGGGGCGGTCCCTCTGTACATAACCCTCCTACCTGCAGTCAGCAGCCTCAGTTCGTAGAAAAGCAGTACAAACTAAAAAAGGAGGGGTGGGTGCTGTGTCCGTCCATGGACGACAGAGAAAAGGATTTTACGGCGAGTACAAAAAAATTCCTATTTTCTCTTTTTGTCCATGGACTGACACAGCTCCTTAAATCTTGACAAAGTAGGACGTCCCCAAACAGTGTCAGAAAAAATGAGGGGTGGGAACAGCAATCAAAAGAAGACTTAACTTCACCCCAAACAAAAGAGCTCCTCAACGGAGGAGTAGCAACCTCAAACAGCCGCCTTCAAAACCATGCGGTCAAAGGAAGCATCCGAAGATGCACTCACATGAACCTCGTAAAACTTTGAGAAAGTGTGAACAGACGACCAGGTCGCCGTCTTACACTCCTTGAAGACAGATGCTAGATGTCGGAAAGCCCAGGAGGCACCAATTGCCCTGGTCGAATGCACCGTGACAGGAAAGGGAGGCGCTCGCCCCTTAAGGGCATAGGCCTGGATGACGGTCTGCCTGATCCACCTAGAAATGGTGGCCGACGAGACCGCCAGGCCCTTCTGTGGACCAGACACTGACATGAACAGTGAGTCAGAACTCCGGAACGGAGCAGTAGCAGACAGGTACACCCGTAGGGCACGTACCACGTCCAAGGTATGTAACGCAGCCTCCTGGGATGTGACAGCCGAGGACACAAGGATGGAAGCACAATGTCTCTTGTTTAGGTGAAAAAAACAAAACTACCTTAGGAAGGAAGGAAGGTTGCGGGCGTAGCACCGCTTTATCCTTATGGAGGACCAAGTAAGGTGACTTGCAAGACAAGGCCGCCAATTCAGAAACCCTTCTGACCAATGTAATGGCAACTAGAAAGGCAACTTTCTAAGAAAGCGATAAGAGTGGAATCTCACTTATGTTCTCAAAGGGAGGTTCCTGAAGTACCGAGAGCACTAGAGTCAAGTCCACGGAGGAAGCGGTGGTCCAATCGGGGGAACCACATGTCGGACCCCCTGCACAAACGTACTTACCAGTGAGTGAGCCACCAGGGGCCGTTAGAAGAAGACAGCCAAGGCTGAAATCTGCCCCTTAACAGTGCTTAAGGCAAGTTTAAGATCCACTCTGCACTGTAATGACAGCAGGATCCGAGAAACCGAATAATTCAGGCCATCCCTTCACACATAGAGATGTAGGCCTTCCAAGTGCAATGGTAGATCGTCCGGGAAGAAGATTTCCGGGCCCTCAACATGAAGGAGATTACCGAATTTGACAGACCACGGTCCCTTTGTACCTGGCTTTCAATAGCCATGCCGTTAAAGCCAGCGGCTGTAAAACAGGATGAAGTATGGGACCTTGAGACAGAAGGTCCTCCTGCATTGGCAGCCACCAGGGAGCGTCAGCTACCAGTCTCACAAGGTCGGCGTACCAGGGACACCGGGATTAATCTGGGGCGATTAGAATCACCAGAATCCCCTCGGCCTCCACTCTGCGGAGCAGACGAGGAAGCAATTTCACTGGGGGAAAGGCATAAATTCCCCATGGAGCCACCAACGCGTCTGCCCAGGGATCCCTGGACCTGGCCACAAACTTCGACACCTGCGATTAAGTGGAGAGGCCAGGAGATCCACAACTGGTGTGCCCCAATTCTGACAAAGTATTTGAAACACCTCCGGGTGTAATGACCATTCCCCTTGGTCCAGCATCTGGCGACTCAGATAGTCCGCCTGAGAGTTTTCTACGCCCGGATGTAAACAGCCGATAGAGCCAGCATGCTCCTGTCTGCCCAACTTAGGATGTGAGCGACTTCAGGCGCTGCGGCCGAGCGCCTTGTTCCTCCCTGATGGTTGACAGAAGCCACCGCTGTGGCGTCATCCAACCGGACCTTATCAGACGCCCCTGAAGTTCCTGCGACCACTTGGAGAGGCACAGTCTGATCGCTGGAAGGTCAAGGACATTGATCGGCAGGCGAGATACGTTCCGGAGTCCAGCAACTCTGGGCCGACTGGACCCCCCAGACTCCCCTCCAAACAGTGAAGCTGGCATCCGACGTGATCACAGTCCCATGGAAAGGAAGGAACGACCTCCCACACTGAAGAGCCGGGAATCTCAGCCGCCTTCTCAGGGAAGCCTTGACCAGGTGACTTAGCTGAATCTAGAGACAATGGAGATCTGTTCCAAGTGGACAGGATCTCCTCCTGCAATACTCAAGTGTGGAATTGGGCATACGAAACTGCCTCGAAGGAGGCTACCATGAGTCCCAGAACTCGCATGCAAAAAACGGATAGACGATTTCACCGCCAACTGTTTCAAAGGAAGGAAGACCTTCGCCTCCGAAGAGTCCAGGATCAAACCTAGGTACTCCAGACACTGAGTCGGTACCAACACCGACTTCTGTATGTTCAGTACCCAACCAATGTCCCGGAGGGTCTGACTGACTATAGACATGTCCTCTTAATTCGGAGCCAGAAGCAGCTCTCAGAAGAAGAACGTCCAAGTAGCCCACGATAGCAATGCCTCGCTGTCTCAGCAAAGCCAGATTGGGGCGAGCACCTTGTTAAAAACTCTTGGTGCCGACGCTATGTCAAATCGCAAAGCGCAGAAACCTCTGATGGCTGTTGTAGATGGGGACATGCAAGTATGCATCCTTGGTGTCCAGGGACGCCAGAAGTCCCTCGGATGGAGCGCAGCAACTTCCGAACGAATGGATTTCATCCTGAACTCCAGACCCTTACAAGGTATTAAGGGCCCTGAGGTCCAAGATTGAACGGACTCCATCCTTCCCGGGGACTACCAACAGATTTGAATAGAATCCCTGAAACCGTTCCACCAGGGGCACAGGTACTGCACCAGAGCAAGTCTTGTACTGCTCCCATCAAAGCAGACCGACGAGACGGAAGGAGAGGAAGATTTGAGGGAAAGATCCGTTTGGTGGACAAGAAGAAACTCTATCTTGAACCCCTAAGTGACCGCAGACCCACTGGTCAGAGTGGCGACTCTGGTGGGACGCGAACCCACAACCTTTGGACTTTTCAAGCAGGGAGGTGCAAACTCGTTAAGCCATCCCCCCACCCTTGAGTCGGGCGGGGGCAAAATTTCATGCGGTAGCATGGTATGTAAGCCGACTTGTTTGCGTACGCCCCCAGGGACGCTCCTGTCCCCCAGCTAGAGCCTTGTCAGTCTGGGAGGATCTGCCGGCTGACCCTGACTGACGAAAATACCGCTTCTGCGCGCAATAGGAGGGCAACGACGCGGCTCCTTCACATCAGAGGACCGTGGGAGAAGTGTGCTCTTACCTCCAGTGACATTCTTAATAATCATCCAGCGAGGTACCAAAAAACCTCTGAAAGGCAATCTGCCAGGGCTCACTTGGATGCTTGGTAAGCAGACCAGCATTCCAGCCATCAGGTGGGCGCAGTACCATCACAGATACAGAGGTTCTGGAATTCATTTACATACACACACTGAGTATGCAGTAGTGTATATGTTTTTACTGTGGCGCCGAAGACGCGCATGTCTTTGGAGTGTGGGAGGAAACCAGAGTACCCAGAGGAAACCCTTGCAGACACAGGGAAAACATGCAAACTCCATGCAGATGGTGACGGGTTTGGGTTAAACCAGTAACCCCCTTGCTGCCAGGTCAGGGAGATAACCACTACACCACTGTGCTGCCCTCCATTCAGTGAATGTCTGAGAAACCAAAGTCGCAGCCAATATAGGTCACAACATTGACCCCAGCATAATGAACCTGGAGCCGGACACAGCTTCGGACCTCCTATCAGTAGGGTCCTGGAGGATAACGAACCGCCATGCGCTGGGGGCCACAAAGGACCTCTGCAGCCGTTCCCATTCCTTATTTATGAACTTATCAAAGAAAGTGACATAAGGAAACCTGTCAAAAAGCGGTCAGATTTGTGTGACCCAAAGGAGACAGACTCCTCTGCGGAAGTCCCAGCTGGAGAGTGTCCCGCACAGCATCAGAAGTGCACTCATAAGTGCCCTGACTATCATTCCCCAGAAGATGGCGGGGGGAGGGGACGCTTTATTACCCCCCCCTTACCCCCGCACGCCGTCTCTACCTGGAATGTTTCCAGGACTGTCTACAACGTATCCATGGAAACCGCAAATGCAGGGGCACCATTAGCTACCTCTGGCAATGTAGGGGAAGAAAGGTCACATACTGACTCAAACACCTACTGACAGCCCTCAGGGACCAAGTGAAAAACACATAAGAGTCCACCCTCCATGCTAACCCAGGGGACTCACCACCCAGAAGGAGACCGCTCAGCACCGCTGCTCGCCTTGTATACACAGCGCGTGTGTGATGAAAAAACCGAGGAGAATGAACTGCGCTGTTCAGAAAGCCAGTGCTAGAGGCCAAACTCACTCCAAAATGGCCGCCAGACGCCTCAGATAAAAAGGAGCGGACCACAGGAAAATGGCCGCCCGCAATACCGACCTGCGCCACAGCGCGGCCACGACAAAATGGGCACCAACGAAAATAGTAATATAGAAAAATCACACTAAAAATGGCGACAGCGCCGAAAAAATGGCGCCCGAGCCCCTGGGATGTGGACGAGAAGGCCTGCAGAGACTTCCCAGGAAACAGACCCCCCCTCACAGAAAGCGGACCCCGGCGCCCCACAGAGACTCGGAGCCCCCCCCCCACAGGTACACCCCAGTCGCAGCGGGCCCTGGGGCAGGAGGGAAAAAGGCGACAGAGAGCAGGGAAAGGGAGGACAGGAGAACCCCTTAATCCCGGGAATGCCCAGCTGTTCCATCCTGCCGAGACAGGAGGATCCGTACTTACCCGTCCTTGCGAGAATATGCTGGTGCGTCCCTGACAGACCCACAACCGATGGTACGGAGTAGCTGTCGACCCGGTGCACTGTGAGTGAGACAACAATCAGCCCAGTCATATGTGGACCCCGGAGCATGTGCTCACCGGCCACCCCTGGAGCCATGGGGTACGTCGTGGCAGAACCAGCGCGAAGCTAAGGACTGGCACGCTCGATGACCGGAACTGGGAAGACTACAATGATCTATAATATCCAACCTGTCGCCCAGCCGGCAGTTGATAGAAGATATGACAAAAAAATAAATAAAACATTTCATCAAGACTCTGGGCCCGAAGGGAGCCACGTCCTTCTCCTCTGCTAGGCAGAAAAAATGGAGGCTGCTGACTGCAGGTAGGAGGGTTATGTACGGAGGGACCGCCCCCTGGGTGGGGCTGTTCAACTCTGTTAAAGTTACATGTTTTAAGATAACTAACATGTTCTGCCTAGTCCTCTCCTATGAACAGGAACATAACCCACTTTCTCAAGATTTAAGGAGCTGTGTCCGTCCACTGACGAAAAGAGAGAGTTAGGGGACTCAGTTCTGCACATGTGCACTGTCCTATAGGGAGTGCCATACTCATGGTGGTCTCCAGTGTTCTCCCTAGGCTCTACCTACGGGAATAAATGGGGCCATGGCTTGCATGCACAGGATAAAGAGGAAATAGGAAACAGCAGGGATTCTTTTGGAATATAGGCTGTATGTCTACAGGCATGGCTGCACAGATCCTTGGAACGAAGACAGAGGTATGTATTGGACTAGGTGAGCTTCGATCATGGGGGTGGAAGCATTGCTTACAGGACAACTTGTACCAAAGTCACGTCTCAAAATATGTGTACAGTAGAGCAGAGTCAACATATGGCCCTAAATTTAAGGAAATCTATACTTTGTGTACAGTACTTTTTATTTTTTTGAAGCAGATAAATAGGTCTGAACTAATAGATTAACATTTATAAAAACAGTGGTATTAAAACTCATTGGAAAGTCCCAGAGTCAAGACTAAAACTGTAGCAGCACTTCCAATCAAATCCTCAACCTGAAGAAATCTGAAAGAGGGAAGTCGGTGAGCCAGGTGTATTACGAGAGCAGGAATTTTCCCACTTCATAGTCAGACAGACTTCTCTGGAAAGTCAGGAAGTGACGAAACGCGTCAAGTCGTGACTCCTCATGGACAAACCGGAATTGACTCGTGCACTCCACGAACGGAGAACCAGGAAGACGCCAGAGATACTGGTAAACAAAGGTCTTCAGGGCTACGCTGGTCGGAGCGTTCGCGCTCACACATTCATTCATTGCTTGTCATATTTAATTTCTGGTACGCACATTTATAAGGGGGTACAAAAGGTTTTTTTTAATAAAAATTTTTAAGCAGTACTACTCTATGTGGCCATTTATTTTTTAACATGCAATTGCGGACCTGGTGACATTGGTGGAGAGTACAGTACAAGCAACGGAGGTCGTTACTGATTGGATGCCCATTTGAGTTTACTTTTTGGTGAGTGCATCCCCAAAAGGGGATTCAAATCCCCCCACGTAGTGAACACACTTTGGGTGAAAGAAGCACTGTCGCATAGACTTTTTCACCAATCACCACCATCCTTATCTGCTTCACTAACTGTTCCCTATATGGACCTTATACAGAAGACTTACAAATGAGGATTTGATTGGAAGCGCTGCTACAGTTTTATTCTCGACTCTGGGACTTTCCAATGAGTTTTAACACCTTTTTTTTTATATACATGTTTTATGATATTTTAAGCAGCTGCTACATTATTACTTGCTCTCATTCTAGTCCTGTACCATTAACCATAGCTGCTACGTTCTGAGTGCTGAGCGGTGCTTTTAGTCAGGGCGTTTTTTTTAGTACCTTTTTTTAATAGATTAACATTGCCAACTTTTAAAATGAATTAAAGCAGTACTGGGCTTTCTTTTAGAAAGCCCAATGTAATTTGCAAATGTGGTGTAATGTGTACAAGCTTTAATAAATGATTGCTTGTAAAAAAGAAAAATAGTAAGCTTATAAAACTATTTATAAAAGAAGTTTGTAGAATTGTTTTTTTATAATTTCCACTAATAATGGATCACAGCATCAAGACTGTAAATAAACATTAGCATAACTATCAAGTTTTTAAAGATGAAGTCAGTAAATAATTCATTTACTAAAATGCTGCGTTAGAGCTCTTGAGAAACTATATTATATTGCCATCTCTGCACTCTATACAACAGCCCTGGTTAGCCATTGAGACTATCACTGACAACAACTTCCTCTAAATTTCCAGCCCAGCCCCCAGATAATTCTGAAAATAGGTCTGTGTTTTATAGCTACAGCAGCAGAAAACCACTGTGAAGGGAAGAAAAGTGCCTAGACTAAGCTGCCACAGTGTCTAGGTATCGAGGTCAGACATACGCTAAGTGCAGTGTTTATAATGTGGACGATCAGATCATGCATACCCAGCCTGAGGGAGAAGAGAAGCAGAGAGGGAACAGTAATGAGCAAAACGGATAGCTCACATCATTTGGATATATTTGGATACAGGACAAGAACATGAAATTGTATTAATCTTGAATTGCTATATCTTCTATTTACAAGAAACTGACAGTATAATAAGCCTTTAAGTTAAGGCCCCTTTCACACTGAGGCGTTGAAAAAACGCTCAAAAATTATAGGATTTTGTACCTCTACTTTACCGCGATTTTACCGCGATCGCGGTAAAAATAGCGCTAACGCGTATGCGTTTTTACCGCGATTTTACCGCGAATCCCATTCATTTCAATGGGGATAGGCGTTTTTACAGCGCTATTTTATGCGCCCTAAAGTTGCTCTAAAAAAGCTGTTTGCAGGATTTTTTTCAACGCCCAGCCAGCAAAACGCCTCAATGTGAAAGCCCTCAGAGATTTCACATTGAGAATGCTGGGGCAGGATTATTTCAGGCGTTATTACAGCGCTATTTTTACCGCGAAAACGCGGTAAAAACGCCTCAGTGTGAAAGGGGCCTAAGGAGCTTTAGTTTGGTACCAACAACCCAGCAATGATTTTGACATAAAAAGAATGTGATGCAAAAGGATTAAACACCTTAACATCTTTTCTTACAAGGGGCCACCCGGAGCATGTGACTGTGACATCATGAGAAGCCTATATAAATCGTTGCGGACCGAACACCCAGCATTACAGCGGGAGGAAGCGACGAGTGAACATTGAGGAGAAGAGGGAAGAAGACGGCGATGGGAAGACCGGGCCCCTCCACTAGCAAAAGAGCTGGAAGAAGATAGTGGAGGGGCCGGCAGAAGGACAACGAAGAGCCGGACGAGACGACGGGGAAGACAGGGCTTCTCCGCTAGCAAAAGAGCTGGAAAAAGATATCGGAGGGGCCGGCAGAAGGACAACGGAGAGCCGGACGAGACAGGGAAGACCGGGCCTCTCCGCTAGCAAAAGAGCTGGAAGAAGATAGCGGAGGTCCGGCAGAAGGAAGAAAGAACCAGGGAGCGCGGAGACCACACCGGAGACCCCCGAAGTCGGAAGAAGACCCCCGGAGCTGTGTAATAAATTACTTTAAAAACCTGTGTGTGTTTTTTTATTGACATTTTTTTTCCACCAGGTGAATGGGTAGGGGTACGATGTACCCCATACTCATTCACATAGGGTGGGAGCCCCGGGATCTGGGGGCCCCCTTATTAAAGGGGCTCCCGGATTCCGATAAGCTCCCGCCCGCAGACCCCGACAACAAACGGCCAGGGTTGTCGGGAAGAGGCCCTTGTCCCCATCAACATGGGGACAGGGTGCTTTGGGGTGGGGGGGCCGCAGGTCGCCCCCCTGCCCCAAAGCACCAAACCCCCCATGTTGAGGGCATGAGGCCTGGTACGGTTCAGGAGGGAGGGGGGCCGCTCTCTCGTCTCCCCTCTTTTCCTGTGGCCTGCCAGGTTGCGTGCTCAGATAAGGGTCTGGTTTGGATTTTGAGGGGGACCCCCACGCCGTCTTTTTGGCTTAGGGGGATTCCCCTTCAAATCCATACCAGACCGAAGGGCCTGGTATGCTCCTGGAGGGGGAACCCATGCCGGTTTTTTATTTAAAATTTGGCGTGGAGTTCCTGCTCAGGATGCATACAAAACACAGTGCCTGGTATTGGCGGGAATCCACGTCGGATCTCCATCCTCTGGCCTCAATGTCGGCAATGCGTGTCGCTCATTGCGAAAGGAAAAACAAAATTTTTCCTTTCCCGATGACGAGACAGCTCGGCGCTGGCTCTCGCGACAGGGCTCGTAGGGTGTCAATCTCGCCGCTAGAAGAGGCAAGATTGACACAAAATCGGCAGCACCTACTGTATAATCAACCTAATCACTGCCCAACACAGTAAAGGCTCCCTAATTGATAGTTTGCATTGTTAGATGCTCTACCATGTAGATGATTTAGGAGGTAGTGGAAATATACACTATATTGCCAAAAGTATTGGGACGTCTGCCTTTACACGCACATGAACTTTAATGGCATCCCATTCTTAGCCTGTAGGGTTCAATATTTAGTTGGCCCACCCTTTGCAGCTTCAACTCTTCTGGGAAGGCTGTCCACAAGGTTTAGGAGTGTGTCTATGGGAATGTTTGGCCATTCTTCCAGAAGTGCATTTGTGAGGTCAGGCACTGATGTTGGATGAAAAGGCCTGGCTCGCAGTCTCTGCTCTAATTCATCCCAAAGGTGTTCTATCGGGGTGAGGTCAGGACTCTGTGCAAGGCAGTCAATTTTCTCCACCCCAAACTCGCTCATCCATGTTTTTATAGACATTGCTTTATGCACTGGTCCAAATCATTTGCTGGAGGGGGGATTATGGTGTGGGGTTGTTTTTATGGGGTTGGGCTTGGCCCCTTAGTTCAAGTGAAGGGAACTCTTAAGGCATCAGCATACCAAGTCATTTTGGAAAAAGTCATGCTCCCAACTTTGTTGGAACAGTTTGGGGATGACCCCTTCCTGTTCCAACATGACTGCACACCAGTGCACAAAGCAAGTTTCATAAAGACATGGATGAGCAAGTTTAGGGTGGCAAAACTTGACTGACCTGCACAGTGTCCTGACTCTAGCCCGATAGAACACCTTTGGGGTGAATTAGAGCGGAGACTGTGAGCCAGGTCTTCTTGTTCAACATCAGTGCCTGATCTCACAAATGTGCTTCTGGAAGAATGGTCAAACATTCCCATACACACTCCTAAACCTTATGAACAGCCTTCCCAGAAGAGTTGAAGCTGTTATAGCTGCAAAGGGTGGGCCAACTCAATTTTGAAACCTATGGACTAAGACTAGGATTCCATTAAAATTCATGTGCATGTAAAGGCAGGCATCCCAATACTTTTGGCAAGAGAGCGTATATAGTGGATATCGATATAAGCCTCAGTGTACTGCTACTCATCTTGCAGCAATAACAGACTGTTTCTAGGAAAATAAAGTAAAACATGCCTGAAAAAAAAAAAAGAAAACGAATGCAGCCACTACATCTAAGGCCTGGTAACCTTTAATA
The DNA here is from genome assembly GCA_029206835.1 of Rana muscosa. NCBI lineage: Eukaryota > Metazoa > Chordata > Amphibia > Anura > Ranidae > Rana > Rana muscosa. Next base: position 369,100,340 of record CM055120.1, on the reverse strand, counting down.
TATTACATCTTTGATTTTTAACTTGAAGTAATAACCATTATCACCCCATCCTGTCTTACAATGTCCTATTTTTCAAAAAAGAAGAGTTGCCCTTTAACAGAAAAACCTTCTGCTATACCACAAAACAGAGTACGATTTCACCTACCATCTTCCGAATGGCTGCATTTGAGTGATTCGCTGCAGTGGAAATAAGCTCAAGGGACTCTGTAACGAGATCCAATTACACATATTAAACATTCATTCAGCGTAGAGATTGCCGTTCGTCATCCTGCACTGCAAGGTTAGGTTAAGGTGACTAATTGTCAGAGGCAAAATAGCTTTCAGTGTACACAGTGATTCAAATACAAACAGTCATTATCAAACACAGCTGATCTAGTAAAAGATGGAGAAATAAAAGACAATTGTGCTAGTAATGGCATCTAACAAGAAATGGATATTAAATATCATACTCTCTGAATCCTTTCGATCAAGCGAATCCTCCGGCAGTTTCTTTAAGTAATCTTTCAGGAGAAGTTCATAGCGAGGAATCCGTTGAACCGGCTCCAGCATGTGATGCTGCAGTGTGAGGTTCCCACAAACCTCATCTTTCTGCAAAGAATCAACACAAGACAGATATCAGACACATTTTAGGGTATCTATGCTGTAAAGAAACACTTATTCCATCCAAACTGGCCACATACTGTAACATATCCCCAGTTCAATTTCTGAACAATCATTTCTTTGGAATGAATTATTAAGAAAAATTTATTGAGTGAAGTATGTAGACTGCCGTTTCCGATCGACTGTTTACAGCCTAATGTTGGTCGTTAAACCGAAACAAGCATGCAGCCACTTAAGTCAATGGAAAGCCAGAGGGTCAAGGAAGGCATCCTCCCCCAAAGTACAGTCATTCAGGGGAGTGCTCTTACCCCCAAGCCCACCCCTCACTTCACTGCTTTGCAAAGCTATGTACAGTATTGCAATGCTGCCAAAATATTGTAACATGACTATTTGGTGCCTACTTATTTTATATAATAGCCCATTTATGATCCCTGTATTGTCAACTTTGACATTTTTTTCCAAGCATATGCAGAATAAAGACCATCTTTTGAAAAAAAAATTACAAATGTACCTATATTTGCATTAATTATATTTTTGCATTGGAGCTTGCGAAACATTGCAAGTATGATCAGTGGATCGTGGTGCAATGCACAAGCTCATGTAGACTTTTTGTAGCAGCTGATCCATACAGTGGGAAAAAATAGGATTTTTATAACAGCTTACCTGTAAAATCCTTTTCTTGGAGTACACCACGGGACACAGAGCTAGTCATTACATAATGGTTAAGGGTCACCAGCGGTGATTGGACACTGGCACAACCAATGGAAGACAGTTCCCCTCCATATAACCCCTCCCATCAGGGAAGTACCTCAGTTTTGTAGCAAAGCAGTAAGGTTCCCATAAGAAGGGTGGGACCTCTGTGTCCCGTGGTGTACTCCAAGAAAAGGATTTTACAGGTAAGCTGTTATAAAAATCCTATTTTCTTTATCGTACACCACGGGACACAGAGCTAGTCATTACATAATGGGACGTCCCAGAGCAATGCTCACATGAAGGGGGGGAGACACAGATCAAACCGACCGCTTGCGGACCAGAAGCCCTATACTGCTGCCTGCAGCACACTTCGCCCGAAGGCGGAATCCTCATGTCCTTTCACATCTATTTGATAGAATTTGGAAAATGTATGGACTGAGGACCAAGTTGCAGCCTTACAGATCTGAGCCATCGAAGCCTGGTGGTGCACTGCCCATGAAGCACTTATCGCCCTGGTAGAGTGCGCCTTAACAGGAAAAGGAGGAGTCCTGTTCTTTAAACCATAAGCTTGAACAATTACTTGTCTAATCCACCTGGAAATGGTGGATTTTGATACCGCTTGGCCCTTCTTGGGACCATCTGGTAAAATAAACAAAACATCTGTTTTACGTATCTGAGCGGTTGCTTGCAGATACACCCTTACCGCTCTCACTAGATCTAGAGAGTGTAATAATTTTTCCCCCGCCGTCCGCGGGTTTGGAAAAAAGGAAGGCAGAACAATGTCTTGATTCAAGTGAAAAGCCGACGCCACCTTAGGCAGAAAAGCCGGATGGGGTCGTAGTACGATCTTGTCCTTGTGACAAATTAGATAAGGCTCTTTACAAGAAAGAGCTGCTAGCTCTGATACTCTCCTAGCAGAAGCTATAGCAATCAGAAAGGCCAATTTCCTACTTAATATAATTAAAGGAATATGGCGAATAGGTTCAAAGGGTTGCTTTTGCAACACTGACAATACCAAATTCAAATCCCATGGACACAAGGGAGACCTGACTGGAGGATTTATCCTCAGTACCCCCTGAATGAATGTCCGAACTAGGGAGTGAGATGCCAATGGTCTCTGAAAGAAGACTGATAGAGCCGATATTTGCCCTTTGATGGTGCTAAGGGCTAATTTCATATCCACTCCTAACTGGCAAAAAGCAAGAATCCTACTTATTTCATATTTCAGAGGATTCCAACTTCTGGATTCACACCAGGAAACGTATGCTTTCCAGACTCTATGATAGATGAGTCTGGAGGCTGGCTTTCTAGCATTAATGAGCGTAGAAAGAACCAGGCCAGAGACCCCTCTCTTTTTCAAAATGTGGGTCTCAGCAGCCAGGCCGTCAAATTTAGCCTTTGTAAGGAAGGGTGGAATACTGGACCCTGTGACAACAGGTCGTGTCGAAGTGGAAGCTTCCAGGGCCTTCCTATCGCCATTTTTACGATCTCGGCATACCAAGGCCTCCTGGGCCAGTTTGGGGCCACTAGGATTACTGGTATTCCCTCCTCCTTGATCCTGCGAAGCAGTCTTTGTAGAAGAGGGATCGGAGGGAATGCATAGATCAGTGAGAACTGATTCCATGGAGTTATTAGAGCGTCTGTCCCGTAGGCTAGAGGATCTCTCGTTCTGGACACAAAGTTGTCCAATTTCTTGTTGAACCTGGAAGCTAGCAGGTCTACATCTGGGTTTCCCCATCTCAGACATATGGCCTGAAAGATCTCTGGGTGAAGAGACCACTCTCCTGGTAGCAGCTGCTGACGACTCAGGTAGTCTGCTTGCCAGTTTTCTATCCCTGGAATGAAGATTGCAGAGATGCAAGGTACATGCTCTTCTGCCCATGCCAAGATCCGGTTCACCTCTCTTTGGGCTGCCCGACTGTGGGTGCCTCCTTGGTGATTGATGTAAGCTACTGCCGTAGCATTGTCGGATTGAACCCGAACTGGGTAGCCCTGTAACCTGTATGTCCAGGTTTTGAGGGCTAGATATACCGCCCGGATCTCTAGCACATTGATGGGCAGGATCCCCTGAGTCTTGGCCCAGGTTCCCTGGGTAGAAGCCTCCTCGAATACTGCACCCCAGCCCGATAGGCTGGCATCCGTAGATACCACCTTCCAGGCCACTGGGAGGAAGGACTTTCCCTTCCGTAAATTCCTGGCTTCTAGCCACCAATTGAAGCTGTGGCGTACTTGTGAGGACAGGCGCATGGGTATATCCAGAGCTTGGCTCTTCCTGTTCCAGGAGGCTAAAATATTGCCTTGAAGTAGTCTCGAATGAAACTGGGCGTAAGGGACCGCCTCGAAGGAGGCTACCATCTTTCCCAATAGTCTCATGCAAAGGCGAATAGACGGCCTCTTGTTTGCTTTGACCTTGTGGATCAGGTCTTTCAGAGACTGTATCTTTGGCTCTGGCAGGTATACCCTGTTTTGGGCTGTATCTATGATCATGCCCAGGTACACTATCCTTCTTTGGGCCTGGAGAGAGGATTTTTGTAAGTTTATAATCCATCCTAAATGCTCCAGGTATCCTACTGTAGTGTCTACAGCGTGATCCAATCCCTCCTTTGACTGATCTATTAATAGTAGATCGTCTAGATAGGCTGTTACCGCAATGCCCCGTGTTCTTAGGTTTGCTAACAGAGGAGCTAGCACCTTTGTGAATACTCTGGGCGCGGTGGCTACACCAAATGGCAGGGCCACAAATTGAAAGTGGCGATCTTCTACCGCAAACCTTAGGAATCTTTGGTGAGCGGGGAGGATTGGTATGTGTAGATATGCGTCTTTGATATCTATGGACGCAATGAATTCTCCGCCTTTTAAAGTAGCGACCACGGATCGAATCGTTTCCATTCGAAAATGGCGAACGTTCAGAAACTGGTTTAGATTTTTTAGCTCCAGGATGGGTCTGACTTCTCCGTTCGGTTTTGGAATCACAAAGAGGTTTGAGTAAAAACCTGAACCTTGCTCCTTTTGGGGTACCTCTGTAACCACACCTTGAGCTATTAAGTGATTCAAACCTTTGAAGAAGGATCCTCTTTTTTGTGGATCCTTGGAGAGTCTTGAACTTCGGAATTGAGAAGATGGGATCTCTCGAAATTCCAGTCTGTACCCTGAGGATATTGTGGATACCACCCATTTGTCCTGGGTTTCTGTCCGCCAAGTCGCTGAGAACTGACGAAGCCTTCCCCCCACTCGGCCGAGCGGGGGCGCCCCTTCAATGAGAGGTTTTGGGGGCTTGCTTATTAGCTCTTGAACCCCACGGCTTCTTGTTCTTCTGAGCCTGTTCTTTGGCTTTTTTGGGCGGCTGAAAAGGCCGTCGCCACTGGCTGGAGTCAGATTTCCCGGGAGCTGGGGAGAGAGTGTGTTTAAAACAAGGTCTCTTGTTTTTCTTTCTCTCAGGTAAAAGTGTCGTTTTACCACTTGATATCTTTTGGATATATCTTTCTAAATCTTCCCCAAAAAGGCGTTCGCCATGGAACGGGAAACTTGCCAACAACTTTTTGCATGGGGCTTCCGCTGACCAATGCTTAAGCCAAAGTACTCTGCGCATCTGTACCAGCTGGAGTGTAAGGCGTGATGCCTGTATGATAGAATCTCTCATGGCATCCACTGTGAAGCATAAGGCTTTAGGCAAATTCTCCCAATTTTTAGCCTGCTCTGAAGGCAGCTCCTTCAGCCCCTGCTTTACCTGTTGGCTGACGACCTGACACATACCGACTGCTGCTACTGCAGGTTGGATAATTGAGCCGGCCAAAAGGAAGGAGGATTTCAGTAAGGATTCCAACTTCTTCTCAGAAGGATCTTTAAACACTTGTACATTATCCACTGGACATGTCAGGTTTTTATTTACACAAGAAATAGCCGCATCTACCGTAGGCAGGCTCCATTTCTTTAAAAAATTTTCCTCCATAGGATAAAGAATGTTAAACTTTTTTGGAGGTGAAAAACGCTTATCTGGATGTTGCCAGTCTGCGTACAATAGATCCTCTAGTAACGGATGAACCGGGAAGGAGCATGCACCTTGCAGGGATCTTAATGATCCTAGGGAGGAGACAGGTGATTCTGTTACCTCCAAAGAGGGTAACCTAAATGCAGCTCGCACGGCTCCTGCATAGCATTGCACCTGTGACTTTAAAATCTGGGATACCGAAAAAGGCTCATCCGATATCCCTGATCCGTCTGACTCCTCATCCTCTGCTGATGTAGCCTCCTCCTCATCCTCCTCCTCCTCAGGTACTTCTGAAGGGAGGTCCAATACTGGAGGAGATCTGCTTCGCTTATTGTCCTTTTTAGAGGATTTAGCGATTAAAGTAGCAATTTTCTCCTCCAGATTATTAAGGGCAGCTGATAAAGTGTCCTCAGTGACATATGCAGGCCCAGGCTTCACTGGGGAAGCCGCCATACCTGACAGAGGTAATGGCTCATCCTGTACAGGTGCTTTTGGCAACACAGGAGAGGAAGGTACCGAGTCAGCACAGCTAGAGCCCCCTGTCTCAGGCGGCGGTGCTCTTTTATCTCTTTTTGTCCGCATTACTTCCCCTGGAAGACTTACTGTTTAGACAAAATACAAGGTACCTAAATGCATATACTACCGTGTTCAGTTTAGCAAATACATTAAGTATGCAACTTTTAACACATAACTATGCATAACATGGATGTCTTCTAGGAAGTACCCAATCCAACCACATGGAGTCTTACGTCCCTGTATAGCTGCTGTGTTTCTCTGCCAGGAACAAGAGAACTAACGAGCTTGCTTGCTGCTGCAGTGCTTTTTACACTGACAGTCTTTTAAATTTGGCGCCGTTTCTGTGCCTGCGCGCGCCACGTGCCCGCGCACGCCTCGGCCCCCCCCCCTCCGATAAAGCGCGCTCCCGCGCGCGCGTGGCCTTTAGCGCTATGGTGGTGGCCATAGTGAGAGAGGACTCTCATCAGCCCCTGTCCCCACTTACCTGCATCTGCAGGTGTCTGTATCGGCCACCGGAAGGAGGAGCGGGGTGCTCAAGCAAGCTCAGCAGCGGAGGTGACGAGCAGTGTACTTCGCCGAAGCCGACACTGAACAGAGTGAGGTGAGTATATTCAGCTCTTTACTCCCCCCAGTGGTGGAAAAAAGAAGACATCCACTTTTTGAAAAAGGTCCCAACCTAGTTATGGACCTTCTAATCTCACCTTATCCACGCCGCAGGTTTTTCTGCTGAAAGTTTTCAGACAGATACCAAACTTCACCCTTCACGGTGGGCTATGTGTGCCAACCTTCAGGGATATGGGTTCCTATTTAAAGGATACCTCTCCCCTGGGCCTTGTACAAGACTCTTACCAGGACTTTATAGCGAAATAGCGAAAGTGCTGGATCTTAGAGCCCAGTCCTCCGAAGAGAGACATTACAGGCGACGCCTCATGGATGAGGCCCGGATCCCATCCAGATTCAGCTCATTTGTAGGCGTCTTGGATGGATCCGAAAGCATAGCTCTTTTACCCCCAGAGGGTCTCTTTGGTAGAGCTTTCCTTTAGCACCTCCTAACGCGTCCAACACCTTTCGACACTGGCGAAAAAACTGAGGTACTTCCCTGATGGGAGGGGTTATATGGAGGGGAACTGTCTTCCATTGGTTGTGCCAGTGTCCAATCACCGCTGGTGACCCTTAACCATTATGTAATGACTAGCTCTGTGTCCCGTGGTGTACGATAAAGAAATAAATATTTACTCCCCTGTTTCTCTGCTAAAGGTACAGGGCGCATTGAGGGGCCAATGGATAAGGCCATGTATTGTAAACTCTTGGATGAGAGCCTTCTTCCCTCAGCCAGAACACTGAAGATGGGTCATGGAGGGGTCTTTCAGCATGACATGGACCCAAAACATACCGCCAAGGCAACAAAGGAGTGCCTCAAGAAGAAGCACATTAAGGTTATGGAGTGGCCCAGCCAGTCTCCAGACCTTAATACTATACAAAATGTATGGAGGGAGCTGAAACTTCAAGTTGATTTAGAGAAGATCTGTAAAGAAGAGTGGACCAAAAGCCCTCCTGAGATGTGTGCAAACCTGATAACCAACTACAAGAAACATCTTACCTCTGTGCTTGCCAACATGGGTTTACCCACCAAATACTGAGTCATCTTTTGCTTGGGGATCAAATACTTATTTTACTCACTGAACTACAACTCAATTTAGAACATTTGTATCATGTGTTTTTTCAGAATTTTTGGTTGATATTCTGTCTCCATCATTTAAAATACACCTATGATAACAATTATAGACCCTTCATTTCTTTGTAGGTGGGCAAATTTACAAAATCTGCAGAGGATCAAATAATTATTTTCTCCGTTGTACCAAGGTACGATCCTTAAATGTTAGGGCTGTGGGACATGTTAATTGACTACAAGTATGGTGATCACCATACTTGTGTTTCATAACTACAAGTGCTTCTGGTGTGGTGGCACCATGTAACATGTCACACCCTAAATATGGGTTAAATATGTAAAATAGCAAGAAAGATGGAGTTAAAGCGGAGTTCCCGCAAAAAAATATTTTTTTAAGTCAGCAGCTACAAATACTGCAGCTGCTGACTTTTAAAATAAGGACACTTACCTGTCCAGGGAGCCTGCGATGTCCTCACCCAAAGCCGACCTGTCCCTCGACTCCCGGGTGCAGACGCCGGCATCTTCAGTAAGGGAATCAGGAAGTGAAGCCTTGCGGCTTCACAGCCTGGTTCCCTACTGAGCGTGTGTGAGTCGCGCTGTGCGTTCTGAGTAGTCCCTGACGTCTTATGGGACCTGCGAGTCTCCCAGAAGATAGCAGGGGGCACGGAGGAGGGGCCGGACATGGCGTAGATTGCTGCAGATTCTGCGGTGATATTTCACCGGAAGTGGGAGCAAATACCTGTATTAGACAGGTATCTGCTACCCCCTCCCCCTGAAAGGTTCCAAATGTGACACCGGAGGGGGGTGGGGATCCGAAAAGTGGATGTTTCATTTTTGGGTGGAACTCTGCTTTAACCTTTAAAAAAATAAAGAGGGGTTGCGATGGTCACAGTCAGTAGATCCCTGCAGAACCTCCTACTCCTGAACATCTAGGGCCTATTAACACCATAATACAACGCACGGCAAATACATTTTTGTGTGTTGAGGTGCTTTGCTTTAAGCAGCCCATTCATTTTGAATAGGCTATCAACACATGAAAAAATAGGTCCTGAATGATTTTTCAAAGCACAGCATGGCATTGATTGCATTTGCATCTCTTTTGGTGCAGTATAGTGCAGGTGTGTTGCAACGCACTGTAGATGTGCTTTGGGGTGCAATTGGAAATAAATGGCAATGCACAGCAACACAGTAACCCACACCAACACACATTGTGCTGTGAATGAGCCCTAAGAAGTTAGCAGTCACATAGGTGGGTAGGAGGCTAAAATGACCAATCCACAGAGAGATCACAAATTTTGCCCATTTACAGTTGTGATCAAGACCCAACAATATCTGAAACAAGAAAGCAATGTCCCTAGGAAGCAATGGAAACAATTCAGATGCTTGAGCTTTCAGCTGGGACATGTAAAACATCAGAATATTTTCCACTTGAATAAACTGTGTTAAAAGTGTTTTATAGCAGTGTGTTTGACAAGATGACGGCCCTTATACATTACTCCCCAGTACACCAGTACAGCTAAGTGCTACATTAACACAAAATAATGATAGAAAATTCTCTTGCGGTGATTTTACATTTCGTGTTAACAAAAGGAACAGTGCAATGGAGAACCAGCCCTTATTTCTTTAGAACACAATACATGATTTATCTCCATTGAGGGGAAATTGCTTACATTTACAATTATTTGACATGCCACTCTGCAGCAGCTTGTATTTCCTGGGATAACGAGAGGATTCTAATAACCTGTACATCAGAATAAATGCAAGATGACATTTTATTGCACTATCCTTTATCAGTTGCTGGAAATGTAACTGGTAAATAGCACATTATTTAATGGCTCCAAAACCATTCTGCATTTTATTCCTACTAAATTACTTAACATGATAACAATACTTTCTTTAAAAGAGCCGCAATCTAGGCATTTACTTATAGCCTACGTTTAGAAAAAACATTTTTTTTAATCAGCACAAGGGACTGTACTTAAAGCGGAAGTAAACCCATCCATAAAACAGTTTAATTTCCGGCACATGCCGGAAATGTAACACTCCCATTGGTTGTGCTCTCAACCAAACTGTCAAACCATCCAATGGCTGGTGTCATAACTGATCACATGTGCAGTTGTAGATTAAACAGAGGCAAATATGGCTGCTTCCTTAGCTGAAAACAATAGGGGGGGGGGGGTTACTTACACTTTAATGGAGTGCCCCCTGTGCTGCTGGTTGCATATTTAGTTGAAATCTTCACTCATCTGACCCCCCCGCCCCCCAGCCATAATTTTCTGTTGCTGTGGAGGTTAAAATGAGCTAAGGAATCGGTCATGAGCACTCATCAAGAGTGGCCACTATGCCCGCTCTTTCCACCAGCCTCCTCCATTCATAGAAGCTGTACTATAGCTTCCATGAATGAAAACGGATCTATGAATGGAGGGGGACCTTTAAATCACACATCCTCTATACATAGAATGCTTTTATTCTATGGAAGCTATAGCACCACTTCTATGAGTGAAGGAAGGGGGCACAAAGGGTGGGCACAGTCGGCACTCCTGATAGGTGCATATGACAGGTCCCTTATTAACCTCTGTGGCATGGGAAGATTACTGCTGTGGGGGTAGGGGGGGATCAGAGGACCGAAGGTTTTAAATGAATCATCAGCCAGTAGCACAAGGGACACTTCACAATCATTGTTCTGTCCCTTGTGCTGATTTTGGTCAAACTTAGGCTTTAGGCATTCACATGCATAGGCAGTACAGTATACGAGTTTGTGTTAAATTAGGTTATGTTAGACAAAGGAGGTATATTTATAAAAAGTGCCAATATTTAATGAGTTTTTGTTTAATGATTTCGTTCACCAGAGGCATGTGTCAGTTTGTCCCTTTTCCAATTTGCTTATTTGCGGTTTTCCATCTATTCGACATTTTTTGCTGTTACTGCCTGTTCTGTCTGACACCTATCAAATAGAAGGTGGGGAGATCTTCCCTAATGTCCTTTTCTGTCTGACACCTATCAAATAGAAGGTGGGGAGATCTTCCCTAATTTCCTCTTCTGTCCGACACCTATCAAACAGAGAGGAAGTAAAAAGATAAAAATTCCCAAATTAAGACACAGAGAACAATATAAAAAAAAATTTAAGCGATTCTAACCCATCCACACTGTATCCAGGCTAAAAACAACTTTGTTGGCGTTGGACCCTGTCAAAAACCAAAACAGGCATACCTATAAAACAAACGGCTGAATACTTACCCTTCCTGCTGTCTGTGCCACCAGAACGCCACATTATTGCCACTTCTGGGAGTGCTGATCGCCTTGGCCCCTTGCAGGGCTCAGTGGTTCCTCCAGCCAACCCCTACGTCACACTTGTGTTCTGAATTGATTTTTAGGTCGGAGGGAGAAACCAACAAGTGCTGTGTGGAGGAACAAGCAGTTCAAAACTCCCAGAGGCTTCTCAGCAAAAGGTATCCTTGAATTGGGAAGCATTTTGGCAGCACAGTCAGGAAATGGTAGGTATTCAACCATTATCTTTTTTTCATTGATATTAAGTTATTTTTCTTTTTACATTTGTGGAACTTTTTTTTAATTTACATTTTATTTAAAGGCAATAAAGAACATATTTTCTAATGGAAACTGTGTCAAGTCAGAAAAATTGTGCCCCATCTGGTCCATAAAAAAATATATATTGCAGGGCCTTTTTATAAAATGATATATAAAAAATGTTGTTTTATATTACAAAGTGGTTAAAGGGGATACAAAACTACAGCTAAAGAAGAGGAAGGGAAAGATGTGTGCGGGAGTCACTATTGGGTGTTTATTGCTGTCTGCATCTCCCTTGGGCAGACTTCTTTACTTTGTGCTCCAGTGAAACATGAAACAGAATTAAGGAGAAATCAACATTTGGTTACACCCCATTGGGTGGGGGGGGGGGTGGTGATCATTCAATTTTGTCTGATATTTAACAGAAATTAGTATTTTGATTTGTTGTAGATTATGATACTGTAATATCCCTTGAAGAAGGATGCCTTGCATTTGAAACGCGTCGGGAACACGTCTCTGCTTGTCACCAGTTGATCTGGTGACATGTAATTGATGATGGATAGTATCAAAATGTCTAGGATTCAATCATTGTCCATGTTTTTAATGTTTTGTATACCATGACATTGTTCGGAATATTATCTATTTTATATTTGTAATAAATATTTTTTCTAAAAACTATTTTTTTGTTTATACTCGTTGCCTTAAAAAAACATCAAACAAGAGGTTATTTCTACTTTGAATGCAAAAGGGATGATGGCAACTACATGTTTCCTCACATGAGTTGGTCTTTTTTGAAGAAGAGGAAGGGAAAGGTGTGTGCGGGAGTCACTATTGGGTGTTTATTGCTGTCTGCATCTCCCTTGGGCAGGCTTCTTCACTTTATGCTCCAGTGAAACATGAAACAGAATTAAGGAGAAATCCCAACAACAGGGACAAAAACAGCTATAAAAAATATCTGGAGGTTCAAATTCATCCCCAGTCTATTACATTTATTTTTTAACTCCTGTGTTTGTCCCAGCAAGAAAAATGTCCTTTCCAGGGCTTTTTTTCTCAGAGAATAGGTGCAGGAACTCTGACGTTCACCCTTCGTTTCTACTCCCTACCCGCCCCTGAGCACCGTTCCTTGGTTCCACCTCCTACCGACCTCCACCCATTTTAGAGAATACAGAACCAAGTATAATTTTTGCTACCAAGTGATTTGCATGGAATTTGTTAATGATAAAAAAAAGACAGTAAAATAGATCCCTGCAATGAGCAACATTAGACCCCCCCCCCCAGCAATAATAGACCTCACCCCAGCAAAAATGGAGCCCCTATACAATAGAAGACCCCCCCGCAAAAAAATACCACCCCAGCAAAAATGGAGCCCCTATACAATAGAAGACCCCCCCGCAAAAAAATACCACCCCAGCAACAATAGACCCCCGGAAGCAACAACATATGTCCCAGCAGACTGCATCAATAGACGCTCCAGGAGGCAGCAACAGTAGATACCTCCCAGCAACAATTGCTCCCCCCTAGAAACATAAGACCCCCCCACTAGCAACAATAGATCTACCCAGCAACAAGAGACCCCCACACAAAAATAGATCCCCACCAGTAACAATAAATCTCCTAGCAGCAAGCATCAATAGACCCTCCAGCACACCCCAGCACTCCTTGCCATTACATACCGTATATACTCGAGTATAAGCCGAGGTACCTAATGTTGCCACAAAAAACTGGGAAAACTTACTGACTCGAGTATAAGCCGAGGGACAACAATGCCTCACTGTTCCCTATCCTCACTGTTAACTATCCTCACTGTTTAAATTTTACATGTAAATAGTACCTGAAAAAAAGTTGCGGCTGCGGCGTCCATCGTTCAAATCCCGCGGTCTCTTCCTGTTCCTTCCGTGATAGGCGATTCTCATCAGACGCTCTCCGCCTATCACGAACGTTCTCTCATCCTCAGTTTCCCAGCAGACACTGTGTTGGGTGTTCCGCCAATCACAGACGTCTGCTGGGAAACTGAGGATGAGAGAACGTTCGTGATAGGCGGAGAGTGTCTGATGAATCGCCTATCACGGAAGGGACCAGGAAGAGACCGCGGGATTTGAACGATGGACGCCGCAGCCGCAACTTTTTTTCAGGTACTATTTACATGTAAAAACTTTCGCTGACTCGAGTATAAGCCGAGGGGGGGACTTTCAGCCCAAAAAAAAGGGCTGAAAATCTCGGCTTATACTCGAGTATATACGGTATATTCATTGCTGGAGGTGCCGGAACTGTGTTCCCCCGCGTTCCTGCTGAAAAAAAGCCCTGGTCCTTTCTCTTCCTGCTCAGGTATCACCTTTCGTGGGAACAGGAAATAAGAGGAAATCTCCCCAACAGGCACACAGACAGCAATAAAAAAACATGCAGAGATTCTAACCCTTTAAGCACTTTAACAAATACAAAGTTTTTTTTACTGCAGTCTGCATCTCAGCTAGGAGGATTTCCATTTACTTTATACTCTGTTGAGCAGTAAAGAGAATTTTCCACATTAGGAAGACAGACGGCAATTAAAACCTGACAGAGGTTCCCTCCTTCCTTACTCTTTCAGCCTCGGGGGTGACATAAAACACATCATGTTTTTGAAGTCTGTTTCTCATGTTTATCCTCCCACAATACACCTTAATCAGAAGGAATTGTAAATGCTGGATCGAAAGGAACTGAAATGATAAAAGCCTGAAGTAATTTTGCAATAAAGGTATGTAATTAAATGAAAGTCTTGAGCTTACAAGGAATATCTATTTTTAGTGAAAAATGAAGAGCTTTCCTGATTCACCACAGGCATTAAGTTGCAGCTTTGGTTTTTGATTTCTGAAAATTGGTTTGGCTGTTTTATCACAGGAGACTCTCCACCAAAAATTTCACTGGCCATAATTTTTGGCAAGAATAGCCATTGTTGCATGTTCTATTCACTGTCCACTGATAGCTCACCTCCACCTTTCCAGCAAGGTATAATTACTGGTCAATGCTACCTCCCTACCTTCCTGTTCCATCAGAGGTCACGCTTCATTGCTCTAGCGCAATCATTCTCAACTCCAGTCCTCAAGTACCCCCCAACAGGTCATGTTTTCAGGCTTACCATTATTTTTCAAAGGTGATTTGCTCAGTTTCCCTGCCTTAGTAATTACCACAGCCATTTTATCTTAGGGTGTGACATGTTACATGGTGCCACCACACCAGAAGGACTTGTAGTTATGAAACACAAGGGAAATCCTTAAAACATGACCTATTGGGGGTACTTGAGAGCTGGGGAGGGCTGGGCCAGGGTGGCAATTGCCTCCCAGGCCGCCCTAACTTATGTTTAAAATGGCCGGCAGCCGCTGCCCGCTACCATTTTCTTTTTTATTCTGGTCTAGGAAGTAGGGCCTGGGGCACGGCCATGGCGGCCGACCACTAGCTGTTGCATTCCGGGATTTGTAGTCCGCGATCAAGCTTCCGGTGGGTGGAAAACACAGCAGCGCAGAGGAAACTACAACTCCCTGGGACCGAATTCTTGGAAGCAGACAGAGGCAGGGAGTCGGAACGCAGGGCTGGGCGCTGGCTGCAACTTGACCCCAGGATCAGAAGCGTTACCCCCCCAGGAGACCGTGGCATGCAGGGAACTGCTGAGATCTCTGAGGTGAGAGACCCTGACACCCCTAGCTGACCCCCCCATCTCCCCCACCATACACCCCATGTAACCTGCCCCAGTGATCAGGCTTCATTGATGGGCACTAGAGTTGGCTGCACTGATAAGCACTGGTGAGGCTGCATTGAAAAACCAGGTGGGCCATGGATGGTGAGCTGATTCGGCGGTTCAGTGGGCCACTTGACTGGACTTGCCCCCCAGGCCTAAGGCTACCAGCCCTCCCCTGCTTGAGAGCTGGAGTTGAGAAACCTTGCTCTAGCGGAGCAAGGTTTTCGGGTATGGGGAAGCAAGTGACCTCTCACATGTGACAGTGCACCAATCAAGATATAGGAGCAGAAGGGCACTGACATTATCGATCTAGGCAAGTTTTGGCACCACAGCACCATCTGACAGGGTGGACTTCTGCGGCTCCATGCTGCACAGACTGCCAGCGGGAGAAACTTTTTATATCATACAACGTATATAACTATTGTTGCTTTTCAATCAAATCAGGCCACATTTAGAGATTATACAATACACAAGGCCGAATAAAGGGCAAGCATAGCTCCCAAACTGTCCCCGATTTTGAGGGACTGTCTCTGATTCGGAACAATGTCCCTCTTTCCTCCTCATTTGGTCTGATCTGTATAGTTTTATATAAAATGCACTTTTTATCTTTAAAAAGTGTTTCCCAGTGCTAAACCTTTCATTCAATTTCTAAATTGCTGCATTTGTAAATGTCAAAAGCCAGTATAAAGGAATAATAGATTTTTTTTATAATTCTCCTTTAACTGGGTATGGCAGGGGATGTGTCCTATGCCTACATACTTTTGATAATAGGTGCCCCTTCCTTCCCATCTCAAAAAGTTGGGAGGTATGGGCAAGTGTCTGAACCAACCCTCCTTTTGGTGCTGCCTGCTGTGGCTCCCAGGTTCTCCCTTCCTCTGGGGAGCCCGGGATGAGGTAATTTACTTCAGGATGGAGAACGGGAGGAGCTCAGGGAACATCTGTTCCCCCCATTTCTTCTGAGATAAATGAACCTGGAAAAGAGTAGCATTTCATCACTTTTGGGTTCCGCGTGGTAGTTCTCCAGCTACTGTAGCCAGGTAAGCAGCTAATCAAGCAGGATCTATGCTTGAGTAGCTGCAGTAGATGGCAGGGGAGACATTGAGGGGTCTAGGTCCCATTCACACTTCTGAATGTAATTGCTTAAGCAGTGATTACCTGCGAATGATCAGCCCTGGATGCAGACTGTCTGTAATCAGGGCTGCTCACTCGCAGGTAATCACTCCATGAACGATTACATGTTTGTGGTTGTGGGAGCTGTCAGCCTCCCATTGCTTTCAATAGGACTTTGTCACGCCGCTAATCCCCGGGAACTCCTGCTAGGGTTCCCACATGTAATAATCGTACAAGGCCCCATTCCTAAGTGTGAATAAGGCCAAATAGACATTACAATGGCACAAGGACCTTTGCTAGTATCCCAGACTGTATCTGGCAATTGTATGTGGTTAAAGTTGTTTGAAAGGCTTAAGGTTTTTACCTTAGTAGAACTACATTGCACCTGGGCACCACAAACCAAAAACAATGTTTAATTCATTTTTAATATTCAAAGCCAACTCCCCCATCCATCCATGTCTCCATTCTTTTCTTTTTGCTGGGAAATCACTTGGAAAAATACCCCTCTAGCATTTATGGCCGTGGCCATCTTGAGTAAGGGCAGATGATTTATGTAGTATTTACTTCCTGGAATCCATCTGCACTTAGCTGAGAAAACACCTCCTGCCTTCCTGACATTTGCCCAGGCCTGAAAACCAGGAAGTAACTGAAGAAATGGAAATAAAAAGTTTAAAACAAGTAAATATGATATACACTACATTACCAAAAGTATTGGGACACCTGCCTTTACACGCCAATGAACTTTAATGGCATCCCAGTCTTCGTCCGTAGGGTTCAATATTGAGTTGGCCCACCCTTTGCAGCTATAACAGCTTAAAATGTTCTGGGAAGGCTGTCCACAAAGTTTAGGAGTGTGTCTATGGGAATGTTTGTCCATTCTTCCAGAAGCGCATTTGTGAGGTCAGGCACTGATGTGGAAGAGAATGCCTGATTCGCAGTCTCCGCTCTTATTCATCTCAAAGGTGTTCTATCGGGTTGAGGTCAGGACTCTATGCAGGCCAGTCAAGCTCCTCCACCCCAAACTTGCTCATCCATGTCTTTATGGACCTCGTTTGTGCACTGGTGTGCAGTCATGTTGGAACAGGAAGGGGCCATTCCCAAACAGTTCCCATAAAGTTGGGAGCATGAAATTGTCCAAAATGTCTTGGTATGCTGACGCCTTAACCACTTCTCCACTGAGGACGTCATATGACATCCTCGAATTTGTGCAGTGATACAGTAGGTGCCGCCGATATTGACACCCTATGAGCTCCGTCGCGAGAGCCAGCGCCGAGCTGTCTCGTCATCGGGAAAGGAAAAAATGTTCCTTCCACGATGAGCGACACGCATTGCCGATAGGCGGGGATCCGACGTGGATTCCCGCCAATACCAGGCACTGCGTTTGGTATGAATCATGAGCGGGAACTCCACGCCAATTTTTAAAGAAAAAAAACGGCGTGGGTTCCCCCTCCAGGGGCATACCAGGCCCTTGGGTCTGGTCTGGATTTGAAGGGGAACCCTACGCCGAAAAAACGGCGTGGGGGTCCCCCTCAAGATCCAAACCAGACCCTTATCCGAGCACGCAACCTGGCAGGCTGCAGGGGAAGACGAGAGCGGCCCCCCCTCCCTCCTGAACCGTACCAGGCCACATGCCCTCAACATGGGGGGTTTGGTGCTCTGGGGCAGGGGGGCGACCTGCGGCCCCCCCACCCCAGAGCACCCTGCCCCCATGTTGATGAGGACAGGGCCTCTTCCCGACAACCCTGGCCGTTGGTTGTCGGGGTCTGCGGGCGGGGGGCTTATCGGAATCCGGGAGCCCCCTTTAATAAGGGGGCCCCCAGATCCCGGCCCCCCCACCCTATGTGAATGAGTATGGGGTACATCGTACCCCTACCCATTCACCTGGTGGAAAATAAATGGAAATAAAAACACAACACAGTTTTTAAAAGTATTTTATTGCACCGCTCCGGAGGTCTTCTTCCGACTTCGGGGGTCTCCGGTGTCGTCGCCGCGTTCTCCGGTTCTTTCTTCTGCCGGGCCTCCGCTAACTTCTTTTTAGCTCTTTTGCTAACGGAGGCCCGGTCTTCTCCGTCGCCTTCTTCTTCTTCTCCCGCTCTCCGGTTCTTCTCCCGCTCTCCGGTTCTTCTCCCGCTCTCCGGTGTCGTCGCCGCGTTCTCCGGTTCTTTCTTCTGCCGGGCCTCCGCTAACTTCTTTTTAGCTCTTTTGCTAACGGAGGCCCGGTCTTCTCCGTCGGCGTCTTCTTCCCTCTTCTCCTCCTCGATGTTGACTCATCGCTTCCTCTCGCAGTAATGGTAAATCTTCGGTCCGCAGAGATTAATATAGGCTTCTCATGACGTCACAGTCACATGCTCCGGGGCACATGTGCCCTGAAGCATGTGACTGACGTCATGTGCACATGTGCCCTGGAGCATGTGACTGTGACGTCATGTGCACATGTGCCCTGGAGCATGTGACTGTGACGTCATGTGCACATGTGCCCCGGAGCATGTGACTGAGAATCTCGGCGATGGGAGCGTGATAGAAACACAATATCGGCGGCACCTACTGTATCTGAATGATGCCTGCAGCTACAGGCATCATTCAGATATCACTGTATTCTGCCGGTGATTCTGTGCACAATAAGAACAATCATAGCGGCAGTTCCGCCGCTTGATCGTTCTTATAGGCGGCGGGAGGGGTCGCCCCCCCTCCCGCCGCAATCCGGTGCTTCTCCGGGCTCTCCAGAGCCATCAAGGGCACGGAGAACGTATCGGCCGGCGCCGGTTTACGACGATAGAGATTTCCGGTGACCAGATGGTCACCAGTCATCTCTATGATCGTCGGAGGCCCAGGCGCGACGTTGTGACACCACGCCCGGGTACCCGGAAGTAAACAAAGCCGCAATCGCTGCTGTCGGCATGAGATCGGTGAATTTTTTTCACGATCTCATGCTTTCAAGCCTGGAGGAGAGATGTGGGGTCTTATCGACACCATATCTCTCCATAAAGAGGACCTGTCACAATGATTCCTATTACAAGGGATGTAACATTCCTTGTAATAGGAATAACAGTGATCAAAAGGAAAAAAAAAAAAAAAAAAATGATAAAAAAAAAAAAAAGGAAAAATGCCCCTGTCCCAGGTAGCTCGTGCTCAGAAGCGAACGCGCATGTAAGTCCCGCCCACATATGTAAACGCTGTTCAAACCCCACATGTGAGGTATCGCCACGTGCGTTAGAGCGTGTGCAACAATTCTAGCACTAGACCTCCTCTGTAACTCGAAAATAGTAACCTGTAAAAAATGTAAAGCGTTGCCTATGGAGGTTTTTAAGTATCGAAGTTTGGCGCCATTCCATGAGTGTGCGCAATTTTAAAACGTGACATGTTAGGTATCTATTTACTTGGCGTAACATCATCTTTCACATTATACAAAAAAACTGGGCTAACTTTATTGTTTTGATATTTTTTAATTCATAAAACCGTTTTTCCCCCCAAAAAAAGGCTTTTGAAAAATTATTGCGCAAATACCGTGCGATATAAAAAGTTGCAATGACCGCCATTTTATTCCCTAGGGTGTCTGCTAAAAAAAAATATATAATGTTTGGGGGTTCTGATAAATTTTCTAGCAAAAAAAGGAGGAGGGGGTGAAGAATGGACGCTTCCTACAACAGGGGACAGCGGTGACATCGCAGGCTTCGGTTTCAGGTAAGCGACACATAATGGGCTACTATGCGATGCATAGTAGCCCATTATGCTTTATGCCCATTATGCTTTACCTTTGCAGGGAAACAAAGAGGAAGTAAAACCCATCACAGGAACTAAGGGGCCAAGCCCAACCCCTGAAAAGCAACCCCACATCATAATCCTCCCTCAACCAAATGATTTGGACCAGTGCACAAAGCAAGGTCCATAAAGTTGCCATCAATCAAATCCTGTGAGGGAGTGGGTGACGGGGTTGAGTGGCGCTGTGTGTGTCTATGGACACAGAGAGCACGGTTTGAGAGCCCGCACATCTGCCCCTATAGTAAGCACTTCCTATGGGGGCAGACACAGAAGAAGAGAAGTCCACAGCACAGACGGAAGACCCCAGAGGAGGAGGTTTAGGGTTCGCGCTGTGTAATATGCACAGAGCAGGTGAGTATAACGTTTGGTATTTTTTTCAAAAAAATTGCCTTAATTAACGCTTTAATACTTACAATGATGTATTTAGTATATGAATTACTTTCTTCTTTTTTGCAGTTCTTTATCTATATTTATAAGCGAAGACTGCACTGCTCACAGGGTGACATTACTGTAGTGATTTCACTGCGGAAGGAGCAGCGCTGTCATCTTTTTTAATAAAAATAGAAAAATAACAGAACTACTGGCAGGATTATGAGATGAAAAGATTCCAGGCGGCTGCACTTCCAAAAAAAATCCTCTTTATCGGAGACCAAATGACAGGTGGTTCACAGATGGAGCAGGGTTAACAGGTAATAAAATGATGTTATGAAGAAATAAAATGGCTGTTAATGATAGTGACAGATTACACTATACGTTTCATTTTGTCCATATTTCCATTAAAGGAATAGAAATCATTTGCTGGTGATAGAGGATTCAGAACTGCTTTGTTGGCCATGGAAATATACAGTGCTTTCCATTTTATACTGAAGTCTGCATGTCTTTGACGGGCCTGGAAAACTGGTACAGAGGGCTATTAGCGCTCATTGTCCAAACTGCAAAGGCATGTACCCATGGGTCTCCCTTACAGAGCCTCAGGCTTCCACAGTTACCAAGCACTTAACACCCCCTGAACTTCTTGTGTCAAGGAAATGTATTTTGCCTCTGGAGAACAGATTTCTTTTCCTTTGCAACCAAGAATGCTGAACTCGCTGACACTCAGGTGGCCCCAGTGTTACAGAGAAAAGCCACAAGTACAGGACCTAAGCCTCTCCTGTTTCCTGGACTCTAAAAACCAAGAGATCACAGACAATGAACTGTTGTCGGCATCAAACAGAACACTTGTGCTACAAGCTGACGGGGTTTTTGAAACCATAAGCTGTGGAACAAAGTGAGTGCAGCACTATATTTAAGACATTAAAGCTAACAATTACGGCAATAGATTCAGTGAGTCATGATACCTGAATAGTGTGGATAACCTCTTTGAAGACAGGAGACCTCTGAGTCCAGGTATTTACCATATCCATAGCCTTATCAAAGTTCTTTACATATTCTCCGTACATCTTAAGGAATGGCGCCAGCTTTTGTAGGATATCTCCAATCCGTGGGTTTGTACTCCTAGAAAGTGTGTTGTAAAGAAAGCCTGTCACCAATATAAAAATTGCGCACAATAGCACAGACAAGTCAAGTATTTTAAATGCTTAACAAAAAACGAAGACCGCTCAGGTGTGGATATCCTCCAAGTAATGATCTCTTCCCAGCAACCACGGGTGCAAGCAATGCAAATATAGGCAAGACAAAAGAAACGATCTTCTGGACAGCAGCACTCCGGATAAAAAGCCTTTATTTTGTAAAATCCAAATTCCAAAAACCACACTGCAAGTCACAGCACACTGCCTGACGCGTTTCACACTGTACTAGTGTTTATTCATAGCTAAAATAAAGGATTTTTATCCGGAGTGCTGCTGTCCAGAAGATCGTTTCTTTTGTCTTGTCTATTTTAAATGCTTACTTGCAGCGTTTCTGTGCCTTTTTGTTTTTCTAGAAAAACTGACTACTCCAAGAAGAGCCAATTCTCTAGCACAGCCCCCTCCTCTCCTCTTCTGAGAGTGTCTAATCGTTCTCTGTGCTGGCCCAGCTCTTTTCCTTCCTTAACTTTCATACAACCTTTTATGTAGCCAACAGTGTAGGAAGGAGGAATTCTATAGAGTATTAAGAGTATGACATCTTTGAGTCTGCTAGGGCTGCCTACATCACATCCAATATGGTTGCACCCATATAATCATATGGATTGTTGTAAGATTGTTGTTAAAATGAATTGTCTGTAAAAAGGATCTCTTTAAAGCCAAAGTTTACCTACAAATAATTTTTTTCACAAAAAGGACATTACAGTGGTACCTTGGATAATGAGCATAATTTGTTCCAGAAGAATGCTTGCAATCCAAAGCACTCGTATATCAAAGTGAGTTTTCCCATAGAAGTCAATGGAAATTCAGATCATTCATTCCACAGTGACTTCTATTGTATGCAGTACTGCATGTGGCCAGAGGTGGGGGGCGCCGGAGACACTCAAAAACACTCGGAGCCGCTCGGATGCACTCGGAAACACTCAAGCCCTGTACACACGGGCGGGAATCTCGTTGGGGGGAAAAAAACTTTGGTTTTCCTGACGAGATTCCCGGCAAGCTTTTCTTGCTCGCCGAGTGTACACACAGCACATTCAAAAGAAACGCCGTTGTTTTGAATGGCAAGAAGGCGGTGACGTCATCGACTACGAGCATGCGCACGTCACATTCGATGCTGTCGCTGGCATCTTGCTTCACCCTACACTACCCTTGTAAGCAACAACCATGCATGCGTCAAAGTCTCATCGAGCATGCGCGGGTTTACCTGGAGACAGGTAAGCGTACACACGCATGGTTTTCTCGTCGGGAAACAGGCCGAAAATAGAGAGCAGGTTCTCTATTTTTCTCGTCGAGATTCCTGGCAGTTTTCCCGATGAGAAACCATACACACGGTCGGTTTTCCTCGGCAAAAAGCTCTCCCAGCAGTTTTCTTGCCGAGAAAACCAGCCGTGTGTACGAGGCTTCAGAGAGGCTCGGAAACACTCTGTAACGGAGTGTCACCGAGTGTATCCATGCGGCTCCGAGTGTCACCGGCACCCCCGCACCTCTGGCCAAATGTGGTACTGCACACCGAAGAGGCTTGAATCCTGCTCGTTTTGCGAGACAACGCTCGCAAACCGAGTCAGGATCTTTAAAAAAATAATAGCTCGTATTGCAAAACGTTCGTTAATCGTGTTTCCTCGCAATCCGAGGTATTACTGTACTTGCATTAACAAAAATGGAACTTCCGCTTTTTAGGTTCCTTCCCCCCTCCGGTGTCACATTTGGCACCTTTCAGGGGGGAGGAGGGAGCAGATACCCGTCTAATACAGGTATTCTGCTCCCACTTCCGGGCATAGATACCCGAGCCACCCGCGGGTATCTACGCCCCTTCCGGCGCCTTCTCCGCCCCCCGCTGTCTTCTGGGACACACACGGGTCCCAGAAGACAGCCGTGACCAGTGGGAACGCGCATTCGCAGTAGGGAACCAGGAAGTGAAGCCGCAAGGCTTCACTTCCTGGATTCCCCTACCGAAGATGAAGGCAGCAGCAACCGAGAGCCAAGGGATAGATCGGCTTCGGGTGTCGACATCGCGGGCGCCCTGGACAGGTAAGTGTCCCTATTTTAAAAGTCAGCAGCTGCAGTATTTGTAGCTGCTGACTTAAAAAAAAAAATCGTCAGGCCTCTGCTTTAAGTTTCATGTGTACTTTGTGCTACGGTTTTCTATAGTTCAGTGGAAATTTTCCATACTCGGTTCCCCACCCCTCATCCTTGCCACTGTAGCCTTCTGGTGCGGCGAAGGTTGATAGAACTGAGGAGCTGTCAGAGTCTCTTATCAAGAGTACTCGTCTAAGCCCACCCTTTCTGCACAGCTCCTCCATGCATAGAAGCCATTACTACAGCTTCAATAAATAAAACAGAATCTATGAATTGAGAACGGACAGATGATTGAAAGGACTGCTACCTCCATTTATAGATCAGGTTTAGTTCAAAGAAGCTGTGATATTCAGATTTAAAGTGGTTGTAAATCATGAAATCTGAACAAAGCACATATATATGTAGTGTTTACTTGTCTCTCTAAGCTCTAAGTGTCCTTTCTCTCTGGTGCTTCGTTCCTTAGTTATCAGCATGAATCAATCCTAAGGAGTTTTCCTGACACACAAGATAAATTTGTGATGGGGAGGGAGCTCAGCACACAGCTGGTCTATTCAGAACACAGCTCTGTAGCCTTCCTTCATTTCTGTGCTGTGTGTGGAGGGGGGTGTGTCCCTTTACTCCAATCAGCTCTCACACACTAACTGCAGCTCTCTACCCCCTCCTCTGTGATACTAACAGATGGAGAATGATTTAAACACAATTCTGAGAAGAGAAGACCGCAGATAAACAAGGAAAACTTATGTAGGATTTTTTTTTTTTTATCTCTGTGTATCACCTGAAGCTATTTACTTCACTGGGTATATGAGAGGGTTTACAACCACTTTAACGGACTTAATGAGATGTGGTTTTCTGGACTAGTAATGGCGTACTTAAAACCACAACCACAGGCAAACTATAAACCCAAACATTGCATTTTTTAAATAATGGCCACCAACATGACCAAAAGCTTGGGTATGGCAATTTTTAACCGCTTGCCACTACTAGTGTACTAAAATGTTTATTTAGCAGATGGTAAAAGAGTTAAGGAACGTACCACTCCTGGGTAATCCGTGTCTTTAGTTCAGGCAACAGGAACTGGCCATGAAAGCAGTAGATGGATGAAATATTAGAAAATATACCCGTCGTCACCTCAGGCGGAATACCCGCTGCAGCCAATTTTGTGCAGAATACCTGAAATAGTTTAATTTAGCATAAATTCACAAATACTTACAGAATATGGACAATTTGTAGAGGTTGAGGAAACAGAAACCACACACAAATTGGTAATACAGTACAAGCAGTCAATAGTCAGAATAGAAAAACATGGGACCGGACCTAGGGGAGGAGAACAATTTGGCGCAATGCCATAAAATAGCAGCTAGGGCATCTAAGACCTTTACCACTACCTCAATTATTGAAGCAAATAAAGTGTTGCTAAGATGGCTTATGGTTCCATCCCGATTAGCCCTAATTGTACCTGATGCTTTACCCAGTTGTTACAGAGCATGTGGACAGCAAGGCCTGGCACAGCATATATGGAGGTCTTGGCACGGGGTTCTCGGCTCTTCATTGGATAGATTGATAGCAGCGCAGCCATTGGCCCCCCCGCTGTCAATAAAATCCAATGACATGGGCGCCAGGGCCAAGTCCTGCATTCGGCAGCTATGGACGCCGAATGCAAGACTCGGGAGCGCACCCGCAAGGTAACCTCCTTGGGAGAGCGCTTCCCAGAGGGGGTTATCTGATGCAGAGAGGAGCCGAGAGAGTTGCCGGGGGACCCCAGAAAACAGCGTTAAGGGCCACACTGTGCAAAACGAGCTGCACAGTGGAGGCAAGTATGACATGTTTGTTATATTTTAAAAATAAAAATCTAACCTATAGTGTCACTTTAAGGTATAACAATCCAATGATCACCAGAAGAATCCAAAAAGGAAATCTGTGATCATCATGATTGTGACTAAATCAATGTTGTAAACTTACCATTAATGGGTCATCTAATTGACTATGAAAACACTAGACGCCATTTGTTAAATAAAAATAGATAAGTTAAAATAAAAAAATATAATAAAATCTCCATATCATAGACCCAAAACAGATCCAAAGATCTCGACGGGAACATGTATATGGTGCCCCTTTTTTGACGCCTATTAGATCCTATGGCTCTAATCAGGTGCTTTAAAAACACCCCCCGTTGCGGTAATTCAGGCGTCCGAAAAGGGGCCAGGCGCCTGAATAGGGGATGGCAGCGGTGGCCATGGATAGATTAATGCTATGCCATGCATGAATCTATCCATTGGTCATAGAGGGGGTGGCTGGAGAGAGGGGGTGGTGCCCGTACGCCCTTATGGACGCACCGCCACTGCAATATCCTTGTTTTATAGGTGTCATGCTAATGACTACGCAACATATATTTTCTTCTCAGTCCTTTACCATTTTTCAATAGCCTTTAACAGTATGTAGTATCACTTAAACCCTTACAGACCACTTTTACCTACAGGTAAGCCTAGATTAAGGCTTGCCTGTAGGTACAAGAAATATCTCCTAAACCTACACGGTTTAGAAAATATTTGCATAAAATACTGCACCGATGTCTACGGCGCAGGCGCACTAAGCGTGCCGTTAGTGAAGGCGATCGTGCCATCACTGACGGCTCCCGCGCGCATGTGCGGGAGTGACGTCATTGCGGCTCCAACCAATCACAGCGACGGAGCCGCGATACCCGGAAGTCATTCCGGGGGTAATGGCAGCGACGGAGGAGGCTTCGATCTCAGGTAAGTACCTCATAATGAGCTAGTATGCTATGCATACTAGCTCATTATGTCTTTGTCCTGCAGGTTTATTTTTTTTATTTTTTTTCAGGAGGCTTTACTTCCTCTTTAAGTGGTCAGATGTACTGCACCTAAAGCATTAGCATTTGTTTGGATCACAAATAAACAGTGTTGTACCTGATCAAGGAGATGTAGCCTTTTCACATAGGCTTCTTCAGTGTGGAGCAGCTCATTTGCAATATTAAACAGCTTCTGGGCTTCTGTGCACTGCAAAACAAGTGGGTAGAAATTGCATTCAGAGGTCTGTACCAGCTTGAACAATTTACATTGGAATAATTAACACATCTTAAGAACGCGTGGATGTTGGCTTCATGCCGATATCCAAGAATTAATTTTTCACATGAAAAAAAGGACTAATATCCTTTGCCTGTACCTTCTTTATATGGTTCCATTCACTGACAATATTAAGAATGCTATTGAAAAATACTCCTACGTGCATCCTCTATTAGAAAAAAGTGGTTCTAAATGTAAAACGTTTTGCCACTTGCTGTGCCCCCCCCCCAAATACTTACCCTGCATCGATCCAGTGCTGTGCCTATCTGAAGGTCTTCTCTCCCAGCAGCAGAAGCCAAAAGCTCCTGCTACTGCCAAACAAATTCTATGAGCAGAAAGTGTGGGCAGGCCCGAGGCGTGCTGTCTGGGTCAATGGATGCACACAGCCCATCTCGGGATCAAGCCTGCACGTCTACCCCCATAGCACTTGGACACAGAAGAGAAGGAACCAAGATTGCCAGTGGGTAGGCCCCAAAAGAGGAGGTTCAGGGCTCTTTTGTGCAATACCATTGCACAGAGCAGGGAGTATAAAATATATTAAATTTTTTCATTTAAAAAAATTTCCTTTAAAACTGCCATAACATGTTTTCTATTGATTCAATCATAGGGTCATGTGACGTGTACCCTTCACTTTCTGTCCTAGAGACGCACAGAAAGTTAGAGGACATCTCCCAAAATTAGGAGAATTCCCCTTTTAGACCAGAATAATTGTCCCCATTGGAAGATCCCCCCAATCTTTTGTTCTGGTGGCAACTATAACATTTTGGATTTTCCAACACTTTCTTGGGGACAACAGTCATCAGTACGGAAGGATGAATCTCACCAATTAATATAAATCTAATTGATTGCCATCCAGGGCTTTTTTTCAGGGGGAACTTGGTGGAACTCAGTTCCACCACCTTTGGCTCAGACCCTTTGGTGCCTGCTCACCACAATCACTTGTAAACACAGAAGTCTGGTTTCTGTGTTTACAAGTGACAGCTCTGCACTCTGTATGTAATGCAATCCTGGTATTTAATGACCCTATTGTTCGTGAAATTTGACTGACCACACCCACTATTTGATGTGATTTGGAGGGTGTGTGTAGGGGGAGGGGTTTTGTGGGGCCGTGGTTAAGTTCCAGCACCTATTGTTTGAGAAAAAAAGCCCTGTTGCCATCCATGCCCTTTTTTAGGATGTCTCCAGCCTAGTCACATGATATTCGGGGGACTTTAGCCTCGTTTACACAACTGTTCAATGATGTAGAGCAGTGGTTCTCAACCTCAGTCCTCAAGTACCCCCAAAAGGCCATGTATGCAGATTTTCCTTTATCTTGCACAGGTGCTTTAAATCAGAGTCAATGGTTTGGTATTTTGGACAGCTATTTTATCTAAGAGAAATTCCCAAAACATGGCCTGTTGGGGGTACTTGAACCACGGATGTAGTGTGGTGAAGTCAGCACTGCTCTCCGAAGCATTACACTGAAAATGCAGGTCAGGCAGACGGGTCCATGACACCCTGCACTCATAAGGCTGGGCATCATTCAACCCAAAGAACTGAGGGCATCCATTGGGGGAAAGGCATTACTACAGGAGACAGCACTGGAGAGCAAGTGAGTAGAGAAGCTTTATTGCTTTAATCCCCTCCTGCTGGGGGACCTTTAAGAAAAATTAGCCTGGAGTTGGGCTTTAAAGAAAAGACCTTATTACTGTATCACAGCTCATTCACAGTGCCATAAGCAGACTGAAGCAATTGAAATAACTGCAAGATTCACAGTTATGGAATCTGAAGAGTGATGTCAAAAAAACACATCTGTTTAATGAAAAGTAGGAGCAACTGAACAGGATTGCAAATATTTTGGCAGATAAAATAATTCACATGCATCCATCCCAACTGCGTATTTAGTGTTTTATGGTAATTATATGAAGTGTAAGATATTGAGTAAGTATACTTCCGTGAAGCTAAAGAAAATAGGGAAGAAAACTTACATAAAGTAGTACGCTTTTCAGTCAACGATTTTAAAGAGGAACTTTGACTGAAGAAGCTAAGATAAAGGATCTTGCACTTTTCTACAAGTGAAAACCACAGACACAGACCTATCTGATGAGAAGCAAAGATGATGTCCAAAGTACAAAAGCCTACAGCATCCCATTTGGATATCTGTACACCATAGCAAAATCAGTAAAAGAATATGGCAGAATGCTTGCACTCTGCTACAGCACCCAGCTCTTTTAGCCTGATCAATATTCCGATACATGGTAAATACTGTAGATGGCACTTGAGATGAGCAGTATGTGAATATATAGGTACGTGCGTTCATAACCATCTGAACACCTCCTTTAATTTTCAGCTATCTCAGGGTTGCCCTGAGCAAGGTAGCAGCTTGGCCACCCCATTTGCATTGTCTGTACTTGCATGGCCCGCTCCATCAAACACCAACTACTTGCAAGTGCATTCTCGCTTGTGATATGACAAGTAGGTGTACAGCTTTGACCAACTACGCTATCTCACGTTTTTTCTGAGGAGCACAAACGTTGTAGTTTGGCCCCCTTAACATCCACCGGGCCCTAGGCTTCTGTCTGGGTTGGCTTTTGGATGAACCAACTCTGGCCTTAGGTCAATATTAAATTGAAATAGTCTGATTACATACAAATGTAATACAAAAGATGCTCATAAATGGACCAATATTTGCTAAAAAAAATAAAAATAAAAATCTTTACTAAAACAATCCCCATTTGGGAAAAAAAGGCCCTAAAGGAATTAGTGACCAGGACCAGGTAAGGTAAAATGTATATGCCTGGTCCCAATAGCACAATCATTGCACAATCCATAGGAACTACAGCCTCTATTAAAAAAAAAAAAAAAAAAAGCACAATGCGCATGGAAGAGATGATAGCTCTAGACCAGGGATCTCCAAAACTACGGCCCTCCAGCTGTTGCGGAACTACGCGGTCCATGAGGCATTGTAAAACTCTGCCATTCACAGACATGACTAGGCATGATGGGAATTGTAGTTCCTGAACAACTGGAGGGCCATAGTTTGGAGACCCCTGCCCTAGACAATGACACCTTTGACAAATTTAAGGCTCTCTGGCTCCTCTGGATCGATTACTCTACCTCGGACTCCCTAAAAGCGAGATTGACGTCTCTCACGCAACATGGACGCACCTCCTGATCCCCTTATGCTGGTTTGTCGCACCGAGGTCTACCCAGTCCCTCTTTGACCCTTTCCCCCCCTGCAGCTCGCCTGCACCCTACTCCCCTTCCTTGTTGTTGTTCTTCTCCCTTCTCTCCCCTTCGTCCTCTCTTTCCCTCTCCCTATGTTTACTTATCCCAACTCTCCATCCAGATGTTCTTCTCCCCTAATGTATTAGTTTGCTCTGTTTGTATGTGCGGCTTGATCAGCAGCTCCTGGGAGACAGCTTTGGGTTATCCCACTAAAAAATTTATTTTATCATATACCCTAGATCAGCCCTCAAAAATTCCACTTGCCTGCTCCCATTTTGCGAGTCGATTTTGAGGGCTGGGCAAGTGTGGGCTGCCTGGGAGCGGGGGGGCGATCGTGGGGGAAGAGAGAAGAGAGGAGAGTCGCTGCCGCCACCGCTGCCACCGTGTTGATCAGCGCGTGGGGAACATAACAGCTTTCATGTCAATAGCTGTGTGTTCCCCGTTGCGCGTCGTCATATATAGCCCCTCCCCCTTGTCCGGGCACTTTGATAGACAGATCACCCGCCCCAGGATTGGACAGGCGATCGGTCTATCAAAGTGCCCGGACAAGGGGGGAGGGTCTATATATGAAGATGCGCGACTGGGAACACAGCTATTGAAATTAAAGCCGTTATGTTCCCCGTGCGCTGATCAACCAGACGGCGGCGGTGGCTCTCGCTTTCCCTACACAGGTAGGACTTGGGGACACAAGGCTGCATTTGGGGAAACAAGGCTGCATTTGGGGACACAAGGCTACACTTGGGACACATGGCTGCACTGGCGGGGGCAGGCTGTATTGGTGGACACAGACAGGCTGCATTGGCGAACACGGGCAGGCTGCAGTTTTGGACATGGATAAAGTTGTTAATATTTATTTTTATAACTTAATTCTGCATAAACAATTTAAGTGTCATTTCATGAGATAATTTGAGGGCGTGTTTAGGGGTGGGATTAGGGGCAGGGCATAGTAGGGGTTGGGCCCGGCAAATGGTGGCGAGTAACCCTTGAGGTCTGGCTAGTAGCTCAGGATTTGAAGCCCTGCCCTAGATACCGGATTTACATTGTCTTGTCTGCTGTATCGAATATCTGCTCGTTACTTGTGTCATGTTGTTTTATTCTGTTATCTATATAAATAAAAACATATTTGACTCCAAAAAAAAAAGAAGCACAGCCATGATCCAAACTTCTTGGTTTCTCTTAATCTTGAATATATATACTATAGACACGGACACAAGACAGACATCGAAACCAGCACCTTCCTGTCACCCACCACCTAGTAGTACACAGGAATATAGGCAGAAAGAGTGCTGGAAAGAGGAACAAGGAATTACACCTCTTTGCACAACTCTAACTGCGATAGCAGAGCCAGGGATGGGGGAAATCTCCTTGATGGCATCACAGATATGAGTGAACAGTTTATGGGGCATGAGCTATATAAACAAATTATTATTTTTTGCCTCAAATACCACTTAAAAATGTATGCAAAGCATTTTTTTTTAGTTCTTATAAAATAATAAATGGTTAAGACCCCCATCAGATTATTGTTTTTGATTGCTGTCCTGTGTCTCAAATGGGAAGATCTTCCTTAAAGGAGAAGTGTGGGAATACAAAAAACAAACATGTACATTCACCTCCATCAGAGGGCTTTCACACTGAGGTGGTGCGCTGGCAGGGCACAAAAAAAAGTTCTGCAAGCAGCATATGCCCATTGAAATCAGTGGGCAGTTCCGCCGAAACACCGGCAAATCGCTTTGCAGGCGCTTCTAACCCTTTTTCGGCCGTTTGGGGGGTAAAAAATGCCCTGCTAGCGGCCGAAAATCGCTACTAAAACGACGGCAAAGCGCCGTTTTTTTACTGCCGAAGCCCCAGCGCCTCAGTGTGAAAGACCCCTTTCACACCGGGGCAGCGTTTTTCAGGCACTTTTTGGCTAAACATGGCAGCGGCGCTACATGGGCGCATATAACCCTTTATTCGGCTGCTAGCGCGGGTTAAAAGCGCCCTGCTAGCGGCCGAATAGTGTCGCTAAAATGACGGTAAAGCGCCGCTAAAGCTAGCAGCGTTTTACCATCAACGCCTGCCTGCCCTAGTGTGAAAGCAGCCTTAGCCTGGAAAGTGCGTGATCACATGATTGTGAAGTCACCAATGCATGTGCACTGCGTTCCCAATGGACAGCATGCCATCCATTGAGAGAGCAGTGCGGCGGCTGTGACTCCTGCGCGTATGTGTGTGAGTGACGTCATCGCGGCTCGGCCATTCAAATGGCCGGAGCCGTGCACCCAGAAGGAAGACCACCAGGTGAAGATGGAAGCCTTGTCAGTAGTGACAACACGCCACTGAATGGGTTTGTTTTAAGGCAAGTCTTTCATAATGTGATAGCTTGCGAAACATACTAGCACATTATGCTCTTAACTTGCAGAAGGGAAGATTTTATAAAAAAATTGTGAAATACTACCGTTTTAATGTACAGTTTGTAAAGTGTTGCATAAATTGTGCTAAATACCTATACAAAATAAATATACTGTCTGCAAGTAACTATGAAATCTTTTTAAAGGGAGGGAAAAAAACTACTTGTCACCGAAACAGGTGTCCCCATTGGATGATTATCCCTCACCTCCTGTTTCTGTGACAACTCCCCATCACTTTCTATACCTGAGAAAGTTGTCACCAGAACAAATAAAGATGGTGAATCTCCATAGACAGCAAATAACTGACAGATATGTGAACACTTCCTTACTCTAAAACCCAAAAAAGACGTTTTGGTTTCATATATATTTTTACGCAGGAGAACATGATTGCTTTCATGGGAACCTGACAGAAATGTCTGAACTATATATATATATATATATATATATATACCGTATATACATTTTTTTATCCAAAACTTTCTAAACCTGTTACTGTTTGGAAAATCTGTATGAAGTCAGACCATACTGGACTTCCATGGTCGGTTATAGATGGCCCTAGCATGGTCAAAAATAAGCTCCTGAATTTCAAAAACAGTTTGGATTATTTTGCTGCTTTAACCACCTAGACCAGTCTTTTTCAACCAAGATTCCTCCACAGTTTACTAGGAGTTTCTTAAGCATTGAGCATTGGTGGGTTGATCGCCCGCTTTACTCTGCAACACGAGGCCGCTCCCCTGCCAATCTCTGCAGATGCCCTGAGAATGGTTTGATATGCCTGCCATATTCTTTGTATGCGAGTGTATTTTAACTCTTTCTAATGGTTTTTAATAAAGTCTACACTTAAATGGTGGCGCCCCCTGTTCTTTTCATTGCTCATCTGACCATGTCTGCATAGTTGCAGCTTAAACATCAAGAGGCGAAGCACGGAACCAGTGACCATTATCGTCAAATAATGGGGCATTTCACTGACCACCTCTGAACTCAGGAACATAGTAATTAGAGATTCTTTCCATTGACCTCCAGGGTCAGAAGGCCACTGAGTAGCAACGTAAGGGGGTCCTTCTACTGATCAAAAATATTATTATACACTCACTGCCCACTTTATTAGGTACACCTTGTTAGTACTGGTTTGGACCCCCTTTTGCCTTCAGAACTGCCTTAATTCTTTGTGGCATAGATTCAACAAGGTGTTTTGAAACATTCCTCAGAGATTTTGGTCCATAGTGACATGATGGCATCACGCAGTTGCTACAGATTTGTCGGCTGTGCATGCATGTTGCAAATCTCCAGTTCCACCACATCCCAAGTGTGTTCTATTGGATTGAGATCTGGTGACTGTGGAGGTGAATGGAGTACAGTGAACTCATTGCCATGTTCAAGAAACCAGTGGTGAGATGATTTGAGCTTTGTGACATGGTGCATTATCCTGCTGGAAGTAGTCAACAGAAGATGAGTACACTGTAGTCATAAAGAGATAAACATGGTCAGCAACAATACTCAGGTAGGCCGTGGCATTTAAACGATGCTCAATTGGTACTAAAGGGCCCAAGAAAATATACCCCACACCATTACACCACCACCACCAGCCTGAACCCATGATACAAGGCAGGATGGATCCATGCTTTCATGTTTACGCCAAATTCTGACCCCACCATCTGAATGTCACAGCTGAAATCGAGACTCATCAGATCAGGCAATGTTTTTACAATGTTCTATTGTTCAATTTTGGTCAGCCTGTGCGAATTGTAGTCTCAGTTTCCTGTTCTTAGCGGATAGGAGTGGCACCCGGTGTGGCCTTCTGCTGCTGTAGCCCATCTGCCTCAAGGTTCGATGTGTTGTGCATTTAGAGAGGGTATTCTGCATACCTTGGTTGTAACGAGTGTAAGTTTCTGTTGCCTATCATCTTGAACCAGTCTGCCCATTCTCCTCTGACATCAACAAGGCATTTTCGTCCACACAACTGCTGCTCACTGGATATTCTCTCTTTTTCAGACCATTCTCTGTAAACCCTAAAGATGGATTTGCGTGAAAATCCCAGTAAATCAGCAGTTTTTTTTTTAAATACTCAGACCAGCCCATCTGGCACCAACAACCATGTCACGTTCAAAGTCACTTAAATCCTTTTTCTTCCCCATTCTGATACTTGGTTTGAACTTTAGCAACTAGTTTAGCAACTAGTCTTCACCACATCTAGATGCCTAAATGCATTGAGTTGCTGCCATGTGATTGGCCGATTAGCAATTTGTGTAGCCACAGAAGGCTATCCACATGCCACAGGCGGAACACCACTGGTCAAACTGGGCCACTCCAATCAAACTGCTGCTAAAGGCTTGCTTCATGTTTGTGGTATTCGGGGGGGGGGGGGGGCAGAATCACCTCCTAAAACACCTGACAGCACCTGCTGTGGATTTCATTTCAAAGCATGGGCTAGTGTGAACCAAGCCTTAAGATGTCCATAGGCATCATTCAGATATCATTATTTTCAGGCGGCGATTCTGTGCATGATTAATAATCAGTTCCACCGCTTGATCGTTCTTGCAGGCGAAGGGAGGGGACGTCACCCCCCTCCCGCCGCCATCCAGTGCTCCTCTGGGCTCTCCCGTGCCATCGGAGACCCGGAGAAAGAATCGGCCGCTGCCGGATGACGACCATAGAGATTTCCAGTGACCAGATGGTCATCAGTCATCTCTATGACCGTCAGAGGCCCGGGCACGACGTTATGTAAACAAAGCCGCGACGTGATGTAAACAGAGGCGGCTGTCGGCATGAGATTGGTGAATTTTTTTTAACTAAACTCATGCTTTCCAGGCTGGAGGAGAGATGTGGGGTCTTATTGACCCCGCATCTCTCCATAAAGAGGACCTGTCACAATAAATTCCTATTACAAGGGATGTTTACATTCCTTGTACTAGGAATAAAAGTGATCAAAAAAAATGTAATGTTAAAAAAAAAAAAAAAAAAAAAAAAAAAAAGAAGTGTAAAACTCAAAAAAATTAAGTAAAATAAAAAAAAATGTAAAATGCCCCTGTCCCCGGTAGCTCGCGCTCAGAAGCGAACACACACGCAAGTCCCGCCCATATATGTAAACGCCGTTCAAACCACACGTGAGGTATCGCCGCGTGCGTTAGAGCACGAGCAACAGTTCTAGCATTATACCTTCTCTGTAACTTTAAACTGGTAACCTGTAAAAAAAAATAAAAACGCCTATGGAGATTTACTGAAGTTTGGCGCCATTCCATGAGTGTACGCAATTTTAAAACGTGACACGTTGGGTATCCATTTACTTGGCGTAACATCATCTTTCACATTATACAAAAGAATTGGGCTAACTTTACTGTTTTGTTATTTTTTAATTAATGAAACAGTTTTTTTTCCAAAAAAAAAGACGTTTGAAAGATTATTGCGCAAATACCGTGCGAGATAAAAAGTTGCAATGACCGCCATTTTATTCCCTAGGGTGTCTGCTAAAAAAAAACATGCATAATATTTGGGGGTTCTGAGTCATTTTATAGCAAAAAAATAATGATTTTTACATGTAGGAGAGGAGTGCCAAAATAGGCCCAGTATTGAAGTATTGAATCAAAATTCAGGCGATTGAGCAAGGACCGGCCAAAATTCAATACATCTATGGTGGCTCTCACTTTACAAAATTTAATCGAATGATTGACATTTATTGAACAGGATTTTGGAAAAAATTTCATTAGATCAGCGGCTGCAGATAATCAGCTGCAGCAGCGGTCAGTGTATTCTGGCAGCAGAGGAGTCCCTGTTGTTGGAATACAATAGCACAGAGGGGAGCATTTCACCATCCACCTTGTGTTTTTTTTTTATTAATTCTCTGGCTCATTGAAAAAAATTACCGATCTATGGCCAGTTTTACATAGGAGCTGACCCTTCTGCATCCAGCGCCGGTACATACATGTCCTAGCAAACAAAAGACGAAAAACAAATCAGCAAAAAAACAAAAACAAAAAAAAAACTTGTTCCTCTGTGGTTATGCTCACCAGACTGTAAATTCAAAGGTTACTGCATTGGCCTTTCCATACCAGTAATTATGCTAATCGACTATCTACTTTGTAAGTGTCTTATAATTAGCAGCATCACCTTCAATGCGTGTTCAGCATTAACAACCATTGATTAACAAAAGTGCTGGCTCAAGCCTAAAGATCCATCTTCATTTTTCTAACATTACTTCACATTTGAAGAGACTGGGGATGACTTAACATTTGCAAAATGTGTTTAATTGAAAAGAATGTAAATGTTATGTTGGTAAATTGTATTTTTTGGCAATTAGAGCTGCAGAGTCCAGGCAAATTTCTGTTTATTGGCTTTGGTAACAATGTTTCCACAATAGAGTATAATGAAACATTTTACATAAGGAACATTAAATGGAATAAGCTGTGTACATGCATTTGACCAATAAAAGGATAACTACTTTTGCAGAACAAATATAGCAAACACTTAGCTGAGTCCTGCATTACTCCAGCGCTGTGCTTCGATGCAGTTCTTCTGCGCGGTCTTTCCTCTTCTCGCAGGAGGATCAGGCAGCAGCAGGAGCCATTGGCTCCTACTGCTGCCAATCAAATCCTGTAAGAAGAGAGAGGGGGCATCTCTGCCCCCATAGCAGATGGCTTGCTACGGGGGCAGACACAAAAAAGGAGAAGCCAAGATCGCCTGCAGAGGACCCCAGAAAAGGAATTTTGGGGCTGCGCTGTGCAATGCCATTGCACAGAGCAGGTGAGTATACAAGTTTATTATTTTAATTAAAAACACTTTTAGAAACACTTTTATTTTATTAAAATATATTAAAAAGGTGCAATTTTCTTTAAAATTCAGTAAAATATATAGCAACCTAGAGGTGTACTTACTGTACACCAGTGGTGTATGGAACAACCCCAGAAATTTAATTTCTTGCTTGTGTGATTGCTTCACTGATTTTACCAGAAATCTGCACAATTTTTTGCACACTCTGCAATAGGAAATTCAGTTTTGGTCCCCAAAGGTAAAATACTTCTAAAAGGGATGCTGACCCAGCAGCTTTTCTAATCAGAACACAAAGTACACCAGATGATTATAATGAACCAAACTCTATAAAAGAAAGTCAGCTGATAAAGGAAAATACATTTGCAGATTCGGAAGAGGCTGAGAGCAAAAGGTGTTACATTATAATTATAGGAAAAAATAGAAAGCATACCATGCATGCTGCCCCCCCCCCCTTTATACTTTCCTGAGCCTTATCTTGACCCAACGTTATGCACAAGAGCAGAGCTCTCTTTGGTCTCTCCCTGGTGGGCACTTGGCAGGGGGGGAGCCTGGAGCGCTGGCGGAGCATCACAGAAGGGGAGGATTAGGGATGCTCTGTGCAAAACCATTGCACAGAGCAAATGAGTAAAACATATTTTTTATTTAAAAAAAATAGTATTTAATCCTTTACAGTCACTTTGAGGAGTGCTTTTTAGGCCTCTTGCACTTGGCCATAAAGTAAAGCATATACAGTAGGCATACAGGGTAAAATATGTCTCTTGTTGTGAAGCCTGTGAGCCAAAGCTGCAGTATATTTTAGCCCACAGGGCATTTTACAGAAAACGTCATGCATGCGTAAGCGCCCACACCGACATGTACTTGCACGCATATAGGCATATTTTTCAAATGTTAAATTTTACGCTCATAAAGCAAACCTGATTATTTGCCCTTAACAGACAAAGACCAGATTTGCTGCAAACAATTACTATGAATTAACGATACAAATTCCTGTATTATACAGGGCTTTTTGTCTCCACAGGGTCTCATACATACTACATGATTGCACATTTTCCTGTATTTATTCATTAAATTTAGTATGAGAACACATACAGCAATCACAGTAAAGATGTATCCTGCATATCAAATTTAAGGAGAATGGTATGGCTTGTGAGGATTGAGAACTCAACACTGAGAATCAGTTTCAGAGTGAGAATTTGTTTGCTGAAGCAGATAATGGACTCTTGTTCACCTCTCCAATCCTAGAAGTAAAATACGCTGGTGGTAAAACTCCCATTCCATGTTCTTTCCGTTGCCATTAAGACTGTACTTCAAATTTAACCTTAGACTCAGTTACAGCTCCACCCTTCAATCTCTATTTACCCTGAATTTTGATCCACATTTATTAATAATCACACTGTGGTAATGAGGCAATCTTGAGAACCAAGGGACTTATTTATAAGGAAACATTCTAGGATCTCACTCTAGAAAGACTTTGTAATTCTTTTAGAGGGTTATTAACAAAAGAGAAACTTCCTGGAATCTGTGTAAGGATCGCAGCACAGCTCCACCCAGCCCCACCCCGGCCCGACCTTGCCCCACCCCATCCCGCCTGACTATACCCTCGCCCCACCTGGCCTCTGCCCCTTCCTCTTCTGCCTGGCTTCCTGTTAACATATGTAGCAAGGTGTCACTTTTGCACGTAGCTTATGGACTACAGTTTGTGCCTAATAAGAACTTAGCTCCTTTTTGTTGTCCATTTGTATCATACTGCTGCAATTTGTTTGGTTCAGCTATGATGAGAACAATGCACGACGGACCTTGTGGTGTGGAGAGACAGAAACTCTATTGCTGTGGGTCAGAAGTAGACTACAAGGCCCACAACGCCACTGCGCTGCCAGGGTGCGTGGCGCCATGCACAGCCTGCTGGGAGAACTTATTTAAGACAAGGCGGGGCTTGTGTTCCGTCTCTTGGGACGCCATCTTGCAACAGGCAAGAGGCCTGCAGCGAGGGTGCTTAGGCCTGAGAAGCCTGGGCCTAAAGTGACAGAGACCAGATCGCCTGTCGGGAGGGATTCCTGCTACAGCCCTGCTGATCGGACCAGGGAGAGGGACCGCTCTACACTCCCCAGCATCCAGAGTCACCTATTCACCGACGCCTTGTGAGCGGCTAAGCGGAGGGCCAGGGACCACGACCCATCCAGAGGCTGAGAACCAAGAGGGCCCAAACGGAGCACACTGGCAAGGCAAGGCCTCATGTGGTGAGAGGGCGCCTGCCCACCAACATAACTGTGTCGCAGGAAGGTGACTTCCATAGTTTTACTTATACTTGCTGGAAACTGCAGTGCCTTAAGTGGAGACATGCTACATTCAGGAGTGATTTAGCGCTCTGGGAAGGATCGGCATTCCACTTGCCCTTACACCACACATGTTAAGTGTTCAACCTTTCTTCACCCTTTTTGTTGGATTACAAATACTCAAGTGCACCAACAAAGGCTAGCCGAAGATTACTGAAAACTTTTAGGAACAATTATCAGTTCAGCTCACTGACTAGGTTGATACAGCGGGACACGCACCAGTAAAGCTGCCCACCAGGGGGAGCCAGATAGGTTGTTGAACTTGCACATGTAAATCAACGGTTTTTATTTTATTGTCATTGTGCTGTTTCGGTGAGCTGGGTTGGACTTGGTGGAGAAGTATCACACTGCGAATATTATTACAGTGGGAGATTCCTCCACCGTGCACTTCCTCAGGTCTGACACTAAGTTGAGTAAATTTGGGTCTCTTGGTTTTTTAAGTGAAACCCTGGAACTGTTGTGTATATGTATGTCAGTTGACTCTCACAGGGATCTGTTTGAGTCAAATATCACATGTGTAATCTCTATTTCTTTACAAACAGATTACCTCTTGGTTGATCTACTTCTTGTGTGGCACTCTGTCTTTTGCTGCTGTGTGGCAGGCAAACCACAAAAAGGTAACAATATTTAATTACATTTATTGTTGTGTGATATCATTGTGGCCCTCTATAGCCTTTAGGGGCCCACAATCACATTATTGTCCAGTTGTGCCAGGGGGGAATCGAGCCAAATTGCAGGGGTTGATAGGCAGAGTACAGGCCCAAAATCTAAACCAGCAGCTCCCTACGGGGGTAGTGCTACATATAGAAATGCTCTCAATGTTCACGCACATCACTTCCAGAAATGACACCACTATTAGGCAAGAGTCATGCCCTACATCTGCCGAGCCTGTATAACATCACAGTCAATGTGGTCACGTGAGGGGGGATGTGTTTTAAAGAAGAAAAAAAAAAAGTTGGAAAAAACATCAAGCACACATTTTAAAGATATCAATGTTGTAGTATGGTGTAACTTATTGCAGGGATTTGATTTGATAGCAAGCCTTTCTTTCCATTTTGTAGGCTTTGTAGAGCTTTGGGTGGGATAAAGCCTCCATTCTGTGGCCCACATCTTATCTGGTAGCCAGACCTCAATATTACTCTCAGCTGTCATAGGCTGTTATATAAGTGAGCTGACTGATGCTAAGCACTCTCTGTCTGCTGTGACAGCCTGCTGCTGGGTGAAAAGGCTGAGTGTTGACACAACACCTAAAAGATACAAGTTTCTGTTTTGTTTTGGGGAACCCACCCACTGGTGGGGAAACATATTAGTCAGGAATGCTATGGCCTTGCTGAATAAGGCCATCATTCATTAAAAGAGTGTTTTCTCTTAACTCATGCATTGTTGGCCCTACAGTTGGACCTTTATCCTCGTTTTAAGGTTTTGCTCATGACAAACTACCTCAGAAGATTTTTCCTTTGATATCTGGACAGAGACACAACTTTACTGATCGGTACAATAGAAGTTACACTTGGTCGATCACGTTACTGTAGTTTTTCACAGCTACTTGTGAATTGCTTATGGGTTCGTAGCGAAACCTTTACCATCTATTATTGTCACCAAATGTTTTCTTTTATTATGCACGGTTTATGTTGACATTTTAATTTTTTTACTACTTTGTGCTACCCAATGATGTCTTATCTTGTTACTCAAAACGTATAAAAAAAGATCGACACAGAAACAGTGTTTTCTGTCTTGCTAAATATAAGAACAGGACAGACCTACTTGCATTGTATGGTTTACCGCTTCCAATAACCCCTTACAATATACAGACGCGCACGCACATACACATCTATAAAAATGAGTTATCAGCCAACATTACTAGAATATATTTGGAAAGTTATATTCGCATTAGTTGTTTTATTTTAGCTACCTACCTTTGTGGTGTCGATAATCTCAGTTTTTGTCAATTCTGTGCTTTCGTGTTCTTCACTGCTTCCTTCATCCATGTCACTATCTTCATCCTGAGTGGAGTCCCTCTTCTGATCCAGAGAGACACTGTTACTTATCTCATGTGTGGTGACAGGTAACGTAAGTTTCCTCTGCTCTACAGTCTCTTCATTTGAAAACACCTCCCCTACCACGCTACACGAAGGGCTGTCGATACCACTGTCTCGATTGGGAATTTTACCATTATCGTTCTGATCTACTGTAAGTTCCTCGTTGCCATTGTCCCTAGTAGGTTCCCCATTTCGATGCATGGATGAGCTTTCCCCACAGTTATTGATGTCAGTGATACTTAGCTCCTTAAATTTAACATTATCAGGACTCGAGAGGTCGGTATTGTGAGAAATAGTAGGTTCATTATCCTCCGCACCAGTCAGTTCATCAGCAGACAATCCATCCTCAACCGCTGAATCTTTCCTTGATGGGCAAGGGCATTTGGAAGGTCCTGAGCCAGGTTCCATTTTGAGATAGGCGTTGTGACGATTGCGTTTGACAAGTTGTGTAGGTTGTCTGAGGAAATGCAAAGCAGAAATGTAATCAGAGTTAGCATTGTAATTTAAAAAATTATAAAGAATGCTTAACCACTTAAGGACCGTCTCCAGTAGATATACGTTGGCAGAATGGCACATACAGGCACATCAACGTACCTGTACGTCCCCTTTAACTGCCCGACGTGGGGGCCGTGCGCGCGCCGCCGGTGCGCTTGCAACCCCGCTACCTTCCCCACGAGTCGGACCGCGGGTCCTGCGAACTCGATCGCCGCGGGTATCCCCGCGATCATCTCACGGAGGCATAGAGCAGGGAGATGCTTGTGTAAACAAGCATCTCCCTGCTCTGCCTAGTGACAATGACACGGATCTCGGCTCCGTGTACTCGGAGCGGAGATCGGTGTCATGTCACACAGAGCCCAACCCCCCCTCAGTTAGAAACACTCATAAGAGCACACTTAACCCCTTTAGCGCCACCTAGTGGTTAACCCCTTCACTGCCAGTGTCATTTTCACAGTAACCAGTGCATTTTTATAGCACTGATGGCTGTGTCAAAAATGTGTGAAAAGTGTCCGCCATAATGTCGCAGTCACGAAAAAAATCACTGATCGCCGCCATTACTAGTAAAAAAAATAAAAAATAAAAAATTATAAAAATGCCATAAAACTATCCCCTTTTTTGTAAACGCTATAACTTTTGCACAAACCAATCAAACGCAGATTGCAATTTTTTTTACCAAAAATATGTAGAAGAATATGTATCGGCCTAAACTGAGGAAAAAAATATTTTTTTTAATATACTTTTGGGGGATATTTATTATAGCAAAAAGTAAAAAATATTGAATTTTTTTCAAAATTGTCGCTATATTTTTGTTTATAGCGCAAAAAATAAAAACCGCAGAGGTGATCAAATACCACCAAAAGAAAGCTCTATTTGTGGGAAAAAAAGGACGTCAATTTTGTTTGGGAGCCACGTCGCACGGCCGCGCAATTGTCAGTTAAAGCGACGCAGTGCCGAATCGCAAAAAGGGGCCTGGTCATTAACCAGCCAAAATGGTCCGGGGCTTAAGTGGTTAAAAAGTAGAACTAAAGGCAAGGTTTTTTTATTTTTTTGTTTTGGATAGGGTGGAGAGGGATTAGAACATCTGCCAGTTTTTATTGCTTCTGTGACCCCCCCCCCCCCCCATTGGGGAGATTCACCCTATCTTCTTGTCCTGTTTACCTATATCACGTAAAAGTGAAAGTAAAAGAAAACCCCGAAATTTGGGTTGACGTCAGAACAGTAATAGAGGGGAAATTTTCAAATAGGGACATTCGTTCTGGTGACACCCCAGAATTTCCTCAATTTGGAGGGATTTCCTCTCCCTTCCTGTTTTGGCTATTGGACAGAAAGTGAAGGTACCGTATATACTCGAGGATAAGCCAAGTTTTTCCAGCATATTTTTTTGTGCTGAAAATGCCCCCCCCCCCCGGCTAATACTCGAGTCCTCCTCTGCAGCCTAATCCCCCGGCGCTGTGATACAATCAGTGTAATTGGCGGCCATGCAGTGTAACCAAGCGCCGCCTCCTCCTCGTCCTCGCCCGTGATAGGCTGGACACTGACTCACTGCTGGGAAACCGAGTCAGTGTTACGTCAAGGAGGAGGACATGGAGGAGGACGAGGAGGCGGCGCTTAGTTACACTGCATGGCCGCCGATTACACTGAATGTATCACAGAGCCGGGAGATACCGAAATAAGGCTGCAGCTGGGCACAGACAGCGCCAGGACGAGGAGGAGGCAGCGCTTGGTTACACTGCATGGCCGCCGATTACACTGAATGTAGCACAGCGCCGGGAGATACCGTAATAAGGCTGCAGATGGGTACAGACAGCGCCAGGAGATAACGCCGATCAAGGTACAGTGAGGCTGAGGCATGCAGATGGGCACAGCGAGGCTGAGGCATGCAGATGGGCACAGTGAGGCTGAGGCATGCAGATGGGCACAGTGAGATGGACAGGGAGGACACAGTGAGGCTGAGGCATGCAGATGGGCACAGTGAGGCTGAGGCATGCAGATGGGCACAGTGAGATGGACAGGGAGGACACAGTGAGGCTGACGCTTGCCAATGGGCACAGTGAAGCTGCAAATGGGCATTGTTGACCCCGTTTTCCTCTTACAGTAGCTGCTGCATTCTCGCCCTAGACTTATACTCGAGTCAATACATTTTTCCATTTTTTTGTGGTAAAGGTAGGTGCCTCGGCTTATATTCGTGTCGGCTTATATTCAAGTATATACGGTAAATCTCCCCTTGGGACCCAGAGGGCAAAAAAAAAACCTGGCAGGGGTTTTAACCCTCCCTTTCTGTATCCAGAATGAAAAAAAAATGCCTTTAGTGACGCTCTAAAAGACACGAATATATATTAACTTCCATGCCAGGATTTGTCTCGCACTATCCCCTTTTAGATAGATTGTACATTTGATCCACCGTGGTAATATTTTTGATTTTGTGTTTTATATTCTGTCCCCACATTCCAAACAGCTTTTGCTCAACAATCAACAAGGCGATACTCGTTTTTTCATCTGCCCACCAAGCACGTGGGCTGTCACTTGATGGGTTGTTTGGTCATGTGACCAACACCATTGTTCCCTATATAATCTTCCTACCATTGCTCATATCCTGCATTCAGAAAGCAGACTGCATGTTCAAAACAAAGACATCGGAGACAAGAAAATAACTATTTTGTTTGTTTCATGAAAGGTTTGCAAAAAAAGCAGCTTGGCAGGTTTACCTGACAAAACAGCTAATTCAAAGTAAACTAATCATCATAAAAATTCACAGTACATGTGAAATCGATGGAAAAACATTTTAACATTTAGTTTCACATTAAATATATACTTACTCATGTAACCTAAGGCCTAGTCAAAGATCACATAGCCCCTTGCTACTTGCAGTAGTTGGTTGTTTCATGTATTATTAGAGGCTGCTAAGAATCAACTGTTTTCAATCAGACAGGTAGTAATAAAAAAAGAGGACTGGCAAGGCTCAACCATTGTGAAGCACTACTGAGCAGTAAAGTAGGAGCTTGATAAGTAATGAGCAAATATACCTGCCAACAAGTATGCATATACCTGTACAGTTACCTACGTATGATACATGTATAACAAGGTTTCAAAAAAAGATAACAAGAATTTTTTTTTTCTTTCAAGATAAGCTGATTACTTCTGCATGTATATCTAACAAGTATCAGAAAGACTATAGTCTTCCCTTGAAAGTAAACCTGTGCTCTTCCCACACAAGGTAAAATGATCACTTTAAGGCTGGCCCCAACAGCTGCACATCCATACCGTTTCTTCAC
This sequence comes from Rana muscosa, assembly GCA_029206835.1. NCBI lineage: Eukaryota > Metazoa > Chordata > Amphibia > Anura > Ranidae > Rana > Rana muscosa. Next base: position 369,055,556 of record CM055120.1, on the reverse strand, counting down.
CCCCGTCCCAATTCTCTGTTTGACCACCAGGAGTGCTGTGCACAGGGCTAAGGACTTTTTCCCACCAGCCAACCTGTGTTGTCGTGTATAGTGTAATCACATGCTCCCACATACCTGGAAGTACCAGGGAAGGAAAGGAGTTGGATATGTGTGACTGGTAGGACTGACATTTAAAGTGTTACTAAACCCAGGACCCTGCATTCACTATATCTGGTCTCCCACAGTACACAGAACATGGAAATGCAATTATTTTAGTAAATATAAACTGCTAAACCTTTTCTCATGAGCAGTCTTGTGAATTCTATCAGTGTCCAGCCAAGCACTATAAGACTGCAAGACCCATGACCCTCTGTCTGGACAGTGCTGATCACATGCACTCTAAGAAAAAAAAAAAACCCTCTCTAGCAATACACACAAAACTGAGCATGTGCAGCCTGACTCCATAGACTCTGTGTTATCAGGAAATTATCAGGGGACAGTGGAAGGAAGCCAGGCTCAAACAGCCTTTTTACACAATGCAGAGGATTAACCCCTTAGGTTCCACGGTGAGTATAACAAGCATGCTTTACTGCATATACAGACTGATTTTACTGTTGTGGGTTTAGTAACACTTTCAATAAAGATTTGACCTTTATATCACAATCCTTGTAGTTAGAGACCAGTGAAAGAAAACATGGGAATAGGTGAAGTGAACTCCCCCTACCATCATAGTATGTTTAAGGTATCCAGCTGTACACCGACAGAAAAAACATGAAATATAACACTGAAAATGACTACAGGTACTAACTAAATTATTTTAAAAAAAAATGTAATGGCATCATTAAAGTCCTAGCATAGATGGCACATCGAGGCAGATAAATAAAGCATGGGTAAATCATGGCACATCCATGCAGTTATAATGTGAATGTGTGCAGAGGATGAATGCAAATTAGGATTTTAGGCTAAAATTGCAGTGCATAATCTGCACAGAGCTTGGCAGGTCAATCATTGTCCACTTTATAAATATGCCCCATATGACATTTAATGATGGTTGTTCTGTATAACAGCTGCTGCCAGATGCTTGAGGTTGGTGCACAACAACCAACACTGGTTCCTAATTAAGAACATAAAATTCTGGAAAAGTCACTAAGCCTAATACCAACTGACATGTTTCTAAGGCTCATTAGAATTTAATTCTTAATTTTCGATTAGCATACAGACCAAGGTGACATTGTTTAACACAAAGGAGTCATTAGATTTTGGCATATTCCAGGTAAAGATCGGGACAAGTAAATTGAACAACAAAAAAGAGTAACAAAGCTCAGGGAAGTACAAGTCATATATTGAAAAATAAGTACCACATCAAAAGACATAGAAATTAGTGGTCAACTACAACTTAGCAACAAGGGTTTCCTCTGGCTGCATAGCTCAATTTTCCATACACTGAAAGGGTGAGAGGTGGAAGAAGAGGGGGGGGGGGTCTCACACACAATTACAAAAGGGGGGCTTCCAATACTAAACAATTTAGGAGTTGAGTAGGCCAATTGAATGGGGGGGATTGGGGGTCGGGTTGCGGGTGTTGGGGGGTCTGGTCTGTATTTAATTCTGTCCTGCTAGAAGGTGCTTGCCCTCCTCTGTGTAGGTGAACTGATGCCAGTAAAACCTTATTGAAGACATTTGTCCTATTATTTTGGGCATGTGTTAGGTCCTCCATCCTTTCAATCTCTTCAACTTTATTTATCCATAAATGGTTTGAGGGAGGAGTTTCTGCTCGCCACCTTAGCTGCATTTAAGAATCAAGTTTCTATATACTTTAACTTTATTTTTATATATTGACCACATTTCCCATGTAATGGAAGTAGCAACATATTTTGTCTGGTCAATTAAGCTATATAAGAACATTACAGGTGTACAGGCAGTCCCCGAGTTACATACATCCAACTTACATAGGACTCATACTTACAAATGGAGGGAGACAACAGGAAGTGAGAGGAAATCTACCCCTAGGATGAGAAATTTACTCCTGTAAGAATTGCCATGGAAAAAAGGGTGACTCTACATTATCACCAATCCTTGTTGCCATGACAACTCAACATTTTCAAAATCCTATTGTCACAGGGACAGAAAGAGAGTTGAAATCTTCTGAACAGGGGAACAGGGGCACAGACAGAAAAACAAACATTACAGGGTTAACCTTTCCCTATGCTATCCAAAAATTTGTACCTGTTCCAACTTGCAAATTCAACTTAAGAACAAGTCTACAGAATATTGTTTGTAACCTAGGAACTGTCTGTATATGGGGCTTATGTAAGAAAAGTCAACGAGAACATTTAGCGTCACCCTGAGAAGCCAATCAAAAATTCTGGACTTCAGAAAAGACTGCTGGAAGCTGAATGTTTTCTATGAGTCTACATGTACTTTTAAAAAGGTTCTTGTACATCCCAAAAGCCCAGAATCCCAGGGTGTTCCCATATGTCAAATTAGAAACTAAATTCATAAGTTAGAAATAACTTACCCTCTCTTTCACCTTCCTGGTAGCCAATAAGACCACCCATCATAATGGTGCACCAACTGAAGGGTGCAGGAAGTGGAATGGTGCAGCTGTCGTCACTATAAGAAAAATGTAATTTTGCGTATTACACTGCCCTGGGATTTGGGGCTCCCAGGTCACTAAAAAAAGTTTTCAAAATTGTATATTCAACACCACTGTGGCCAGTTTGGATTTTTTTTTTTTTTTTTTTAAAAGATTACACAACCATACCTTTATTCTTGCGAAAGGGTCTCATTAAAAAGTGCACATATATTGCATACTTGTGTTATGATGGTTAAGGTGCAGATTTACCTAAAATTTTCAAACTTTTGGATGAGAGCGCTGATGTCGGATCTGTCAGACTGGATCTTCTCCCTTGTTCGCCTGGTGATTTTCGGTGCAGAAGGCAGAGGTCTTGAGGGAGCAGGAGGAATTTTCTGGCCAGGCTTCTCCTGGCCTCCTGCTAGTAGATGGATTGGCTTAGGAGGTACTATAAAAACATAATTCCATCAGAAGGGTAATCGATATAAGGGTCTCAAACAGTACACGCTGGTTTACATAATACATTTACTATCATATTTCACATATCACCCCAGACGAGATCAGGCTTCATAATCCATGATCACATCTCAGGTGCCGGCTCAGCCCATTTCCACTGAAACAATCAATCAATTGTACCAGGAACAGAAACACTGCACACTGAGATGAAAATTATTATTCTTACTTTATTAAAATAGACAGCAGGTACAAATTCTATTCTGACATGTTTCACGTTAGGCACAGTGCTTTCTCAAAGAATCAGAATTCTTCGAAAAAAATGCCTTTACCTAGAATAAAAACATGTTGGAATAGAAATTGTTCCTGATGGTTATTTTACTAGACTCAGGTCTGCACACTGAGAGCTAATCATGAGCAAGCCTTCGCAAGAATATAACTACTACATTTGTAAATTTGTTGGAGGCCTACTTATGAGAGATTCATCTGTGCCTTTTTTGTTTTAGCTTTACAGAGCCTCTTAGTAAAACCTGAACTTCATGCTTCTTAACCACATCAATACTGGGCACTTTAGTCCCCTTCCTTCCCAGACCAATTTTCAGCTTTCAGCGCTCTCGCATTTTCAATGACAATTGCGCGGTCATGCTACACTGTACCCAAATGAAATTATTATCATTTTGTTCACACAAATAGAGCTTTCTTTTGGTGGTATTTATTCACGACTACGTTTTTTATTTTTTGCGATATACGCGAAAAAGTGTGGAAATTTGGAAAAAAATATATATTTTCATCTTTCTATTTTAAAAAAAATCCAAGAAAATCGAATTTTGTCATAAATTTAAGCCAAAATGTATTCTACTACATGTTTTTGGTAAAAAAAATTCTGTTAAGTGTATAATAATTGGTTCGTGTGATCACGGACATATGTACGCAAATGATCATGTACAGATGTGCGCAGGTGATCACGGACATATGTGTGCAAATGATCATTGGGACATATGATTTTACTGTCACATATGTGGGGGACAGGTGTTTTTACTATGTGGGGACGTGTGTGTGTGGGGACATGTATTTGGGGACATGTATTTTGGGGACATGTTTGTGTTTACACTGTGTGGGGACACTAGGCTGGTGATCAGTGAGTAAAAAGCTGAAAAAAACAGCTCATACTCACTGATCACCAGCCAGCTGCAGCGATCCACTCTCCTCTCCTCACCGACGACTTCTGTGTGAGGAGAGGAGAGCTGATTGCCTAGCAACCGGCTCTCTGTTTACATCACATGACGGCTGTGATTGGACACGGCCGTCATGTGATCAGGAGGGCCAATCACAGAGCCCTCCTGCCGAATCGAGATGCGCTGTGTCCGGGTGACACGCGTGCATCGGGATCGCGCCGCTGCGTGGGAACGTCCACTCAGAAGGAGAGAGCGCCCACCCGGCCGTATATATACAGTGGCCGGGTGGGAAGTAGTTAAACTGCAACACAATTGACTGGCTTAATGTCCTTTTTTCCCTTACTCTAGTCTGAGCTCTACTGTACAGTGGAATGCGAGAGGCATTAATACATTATTGGGAGTCTTCTCTCATACACATTTAAAAATTAGGTTCTTCCATGGTAACAGAAAATGTAAAAGGGCTCATATACTGTCAATAGCAAAACGTGAACAGAAATCACATGCAATGTGGGGGTTGGTAACCCTAAGCCGGCATAGATCGAAATCTGGCCATAAATCAGGGACTGGCTGCATTTTGATTCATGTATGGGCACTCTGGTTGTACAGAAGTCAATCTATTGATTGATATATATACACGGTTTAGGAGATATTTAGTAAAAATTACATTGCTCCGTGTCTACGGCGCATGCGCGCCGTAGAGAACGGCGCATTCATGGGGTTAATCCCATTCACAAAATCGGCTACTTCCCAGCAATAGCTGGGCGTAGCCGATTGTGACGGCTCTTGCGCGCATGCGCAGAGTGACGTCACCGCCGCTCCGGCCAATCACAGTGCCGGAGCGGCGCTGTGATTGGCTGCAGCGGCGATACCCGGAAGTAACCTTCCGGCTATCGCCGCAGTGATGGATGCGGCTAGATGGAGGGACGCGGACGGCTTCGGGGGCCCCGATCTAAGGTAAGTGGTACATAATGAGCTAATATGCTAGTCATACTAGCTCATTATGCCTTTCTCTTACAGGTGGGGGGAAAAAAATAAATAAATAAATGTGGGTTTACAGCCACTTTAACAAAATAAAGGCAGACATTACAGTTACATTACAATTTGGTACAAGAGGAATCAGAGGGCCCTGCTCATTAGAGCTTACAATCTAAAAAGGGAGGGTCAATTGATACAAAAGGTAATAGCTGTGGGGGATGAAGTAAAACAGTGTTACTTAGAAGCAGGATTAGGCTTCTTTAACCACTTCAATACTGGGCACTTTCACCCCCTTCCTGCCCAAGCCATTTTTCAGCTTTCAGCACTGTCAAATTTTACAGTGACAGTTTAGGCCGATATGTATTCTTCTACATATTTTTGGTAAAAAAAAAAAAAAAAAAACGCAATAAGTGTATATTGATTGGTTTGCGCATAAGTTATAGCAGCTACAAAATAGGGGATAGATTTATAGCATTTTTATTTTATTTATTTTTTTACTGGCAATTTATTCATTGGGTGAGTGGAAGCCAGTGGAAGGATTGGCAGAGAGGGGTGGAGGACACTGAATGGTTGGTAAGGTGGATGAGTCTTGCAGCGGCATTCATGACGGACTGAAGGGGGGATAGTCTATGTAAAGGTAATCCAATGAGAAGGGAGTTGCAGTAGTCGAGGCGAGAGATGACCAGGGAGTGAATTAGAAGCTTGGTGGTGTCATTAGTTAAAAAGGGGCGTATTCTGGAAATGTTGCGGAGGCTAAGGCGGCATGATTTGGACAGGGATTGGATGTGGGCCTGAAAAGGACAGTTCAGAGTCTAAGGTTACCCCTAGCACCCTGGCATGTGGGGACAGACAGATAGATGTGCCATTGATCTTGATAGGGGAAGGGGCACGTGGGGGAGGAAATATTATGAGCTCAGTTTTAGATAGATTCCGTTCGAGGCAGTGGTTTGACATCCAGGCTGATATGTGTGTTAGTAAATCAGTGATGCGTGAGGAGATTGATGGGGTGAGCTGAGGGGCAGAGAGATACGGGTAGATTTTGGTGTCATCAGCATATAAAATGGTAGTGGAAGCCATGGGAGGTTATCAGCTGATCCAGGGAGGACGTGTAGATCGAGAATAGCAAAGGTCCAAGGACAGAACATTGGGGGACCCCAACGGTAAGAGGAGTAGGAGAGGAGGAAGTGGAGTTGTAATTGACACTGAAGGTGCGTTGAGATGGGCAAGATTCAAACCAACGGAGAGTGCAGCCATGGAGACCAAGCAAATTGAGTTTTTTGAGGAGGAGGGGGTGGTCAACTGTATCAAAGGCAGCGGAAAGGTCCAAGAGTAAAGCTGGCCATACACCATTAGATTATCTGCAGATTTTCTATGGTTAGATGGAAAAAGTGCAACAGATTTCTCCATGTATACTAAACTGTGTGGATGGAGGAATCTCCCACTTTTTCCATCTAACCATAGAAAATCTGCAGATAATCTAATGGTGTATGGCCAGCTTAAGAGTACGGAATAATGACCGTTGGTTTTGGCTGTTAGTAAGTCGTTTGTGAGTTTTAGGAGGGCAGTTTCTTCCCTCCTAACTTAAAACAGTGTGTGCATTGTACAGTGACATCATTCAATTAGCAGGATGCATTGTTATTTTCAGTGATTACAGTACTTACTGGATGTTTTTTTTTTTTTTGCAAAGCATGTGCAACAAAAGAGCTACTGTCAGCCTCATAAGTGTGGGTTAAAAAAACAAAAACATGCTGCACATTTCTGCAATTCATGCACATTTTACCAGGTTTTATCCCTTTAATGTCCCTATAATACAGAAAAATACCTTTTAATCTGCCAGAAATGCACTCGGCTCCTAATTTCCTATTATGGGGTGAAAACACACAAGATTTTTGTGGACTTGTTGGTGTCAGCCCTGTCCAGTTTTATTTTTTGCTAAGCTACTCAACCACTCCCACTGTCTTAACCTCCAACTCATAGGCACCAATTGTGGGTTATTTACGAAAACTGGAGTGCGCAAAATCTGGTGCAGTTCTGCATAGAAACCAATCAGTAGCTATTATACAAAACACAGGACAGTTCTGAATTTCTGACAAGATCAACATTTTTATTTGCACTGATAAAACAGATATGCATTCCTTTTTATATTTACTAGCCAAAAAGGGAGTAAATAAGAGAAGTTTATTGTTATAATTCTGACCCTCATTTGTTAAAGTGTGTGTAATCCCAATCACTTACCGTATATCTCACATAAGCTATAAAATGTAATGTACGGTAATTCCAAAAGTCATTTTCAATATTTTTCAATCTGCAGCTTCTATTAAAATAATCTCTTATGATTCAGCTATGATGGTCCTTTTTCGAGACGCTCCTTATTACAGGCAAGTCCAGTTAATATCCTCCCATGGCTTACAATACTAGCACCAAAGACACCTAAAAAAACTCTACTCGTCAGCTCACCCCTTCTATCGCCTCACATATCACTCATCTACTGAGTGACATATCAGGGTGGATGTCACAGCACTTCCTCAAACGTAATCTGTCATGAACTGAGTTTATAATATCTCCTTCCCCTGATACGTCTCCCTTAACTTTACTTTCAAGATCAAAAGTACAGCTATGTGTCCATCCACACATGCCAGGGTGCTAGGTGCCATCATAAACTCTGACCTCTTCTGCAGGCCCTACATTCAACTGACTAAGGCCCCATGCACACAGGGCGTTTTTACAGCCGCGTTTTTTACAGCTTAAAAACGCCTGTCCATGTTTTGTAAACATTTTTTGACCTTTTTAAAAAAAAAAAAAAAAAAAATCCCGGAGCTCAAAAACGCAAATCGCTGCGTTTTTGCGGCGTTTTTTTCTCGTTTAATAGCGTCGGGCGTTTTTGCAGCTCAAACCTGGAGCTCCAGAACGCACTGGAATTGGGGTTTTTTTGCAGCTGGAAAACGCCTATGCCACTTGGAGCTCATAAAAGCTCTATGTGTGCATGACACAATAGAATAACATGGATGGGCGTTTTGCAGCTGTAAAAGAAAAACGTCTAACGCTGCTGTTAGCAGCTGCAAAAACGCCCTGTGTGCATGGGGCCTAAATCATACAGCCTTAACCTCCATAACATTTCAAGGAATCTTCCCTTTTTAAACACCACCACTACAAGTTCCTGGTCTCCTGTCTACTATTGCAACTCCCTTCACAGGCTATCCCACCTTCTGTCAATCATGCAGGGCTGAAACTATGGGGGGGGGGGGCATGTGCTCCAGGTGTTGCATTGAGAGAGGCGCTGCCATCCCCATGCTCTAGGGGGCACGTGCCGGATTGAAGAAAAGATGGCAACCCTTAGCCTCCGTGCCAGAAGAAAGCAGCGGCACTTTAAAAGTTGATTTTAAGCCTCACCTCTGTGGCAGATTAGAAGGGGGCCGCCACTACAAAAAAAGAAAGTCCAGAAGCGGGTCATTAATAATACAATTCTTCTGTCCCAGTGGTGCCCCTCCTAATCCGCACTGGAGATGAGGCTTAAAAACGCTTCAGTCAATCCTCACCTCTGCGATAGATTAGAAGGGGTGCCGCCACAAAAAAAAAAAAAAAACAGCCCAGCAGGGTGGGCCTTTAATAAGCCAGCTATGATTGTAGAATAAAGCAATTTCAGACCTCACCTCTGCAACAGATTAGAAGGGGCACCGCCGGGAAGGAAGAAGAGGGCACAGAAGCAGGCCTTATTAAAAGACCTGCTTCTTGGCTCACTTCTTCTTTCCCGGTGGCGCTCCTCCTAAACCGCTATGGAGGCGAGACCTGAAATCGCCTCATTCAAAGCTCACCTAAAAATGGGGATTGTGTAGGCCTTCACGCTACATGTGCAGCGAGTCACTGCTACTAAAACTTTGAAATTACCATTAATATTACCATTTTACAGCTTACTTCTTTATTACAATTGAACTGGGCAATGGGCTGGGGGTATGTGGATAGAGAACGTCTCTCTTGGGTGGGGGTCGCTGAACTGCCCCGGGCGAAAGAATGTCTAGCTTCGCCACTGCCATCATGAATGCTGCTGCTTGACTCACCCACCTTGCTAACTGATCTGCAGTTGCCGCCATTTTTTGCAGATCCCTCCACTGGCTTACACTAGCCCAACGTGAACATACTAACTACGACATACAAAGCAATCTACAATTCTTCCACAGCTACATCACCAACCTCCTCTCCAAATATCACCCAAATCATCCACGCTCCTCCCAAGACCTCCTGCTCTGTAGCTCCCTCATCACCTCTTCTCATTCTTGCCTCCAGGACTTGTCCAGAGCCTCTCCTATCCTTTGAAACTCCCTACCCCAATTAGTCTGGTTATCTCCTGCTCTGTCTGCCTTCAGAGATACCTAAAAACTCATCTCTTCAGGGAAGCCTACCCCACATCTAATTCTGACCTTCTCAACAAGCTTATCCCTCACAGCAATTACCTTTTGTATTATTTGCCCTTCCCTTTTTGCTGGTAAGATCCATAAGCAGGGTCCTCCAAACCCTAATCCAAACTGTTTCCTCTATATAAATCATGACCAATAATAATAAAAAAAACAAAAAAGGGAATGCGTAGCCACTAGGCCAAGTCGTCAGCCACAGTAATGAGGTGCACAGAACGGAGGCTGTCTGTTTACTTCTATGGTATGGCAAGTTCTGTACCTGCAAAATTCTGTTCAAATAGCAAGAATGTGCCACAACATCCAGGACAGTGAAGGGTAGGTTGCCCCGCCCCCTAACTGTGCTCCTGCATTGTCACCCTGTCATATGGACTTCATATGGGAGGCTGCAAGTTGCGGTTTGAACCCTTATTATGCATGCATGGTGCTCCACCATCATGAAAAATACCCTGAGAAGTGCAATTAAGCCATATTGTCAAGAAGTGGCTGTAAATGGGCTTTAGGAGATCAGCAGCACTAAAATGCAACACCCAATACAAAAGGCCTTATTTACAAAGGCACTGAGGCCCATAGAGCGTGAATGAGGTGTTTGTTTAAACGTCTAGAGCCATCTGGAGCGGTGTGTGGGCAGCCCAAGTGACTGGCCCTGAATACAGCTGCTGCATTTTCATTCAGACATCCATCCGTGCATGCCTGTCAAACCCGGATGCTGAGTGTGTACATACAGTCGCTGAATCTCCATTTACCAATATAGACTTGCCTGCACGCAGCTCCAGGTGGCTCCAGATGCATAAACAAACACCTCATTCATAGAGTATGAACCTTGGCACCCATGTGAATGTGAAAAGTAAGTGTGTGAAAGTAAATGCAAGCATTCTAATAAAATAGAAACAAAGTGGATATTTCCCTTATTATACAGTGCTCTAGCAAACTAAAAGTCATTCAGTCAGGGTATACATCTAGTTTAATAAAAGTGTGACCCAGAGGGACCTTGCCAACACTCTTGGCACCTGCCGTTTTCAGTCTTTGCCACTGTTTCATAGCGACTTGGTCAGGTCTCTACTCCACTAAGTTCATAGGAGGGAAACAAAGCACAAAAAGCCAGCGCAAGTCTAAGAAAACAAAGGGTTCATTTAATTATTTATTTATAATTTTATTGTAAAAGGCTACATTTCTTGAAAGAGTTTAGGGTGAACCCATATAGATGCGTTAGAATTGTACACATAGTGCACTGACATATTCCTATTTCCTCCCACACAAACATATAATTCTTTATATTTGTGGCTAAGCTAACCACTGTCACGCTTCCTTCCTCCTATGCAATATTTGCTACTTTCTGAGTAACTCAAGATTCTAACATACAGAGCAAACAGTGCCAGACCAGGCTATAGATAAACCCTGGGACATAATGAGCTCACGTGCACATTTGTTTATATGGCTTTTTCTTAGTCCAGGAGAAGTGATAAAATATATACAGTATCTCACAAAAGTAAGTACACCCCTCATATTTTTGTAAATATTTTATTATATCTTTTCTTGTGACAACACTGAAGAAATTTCACTATGCTACAATGTAAAGTAGTGAATGTTCAGCTTGTATAACAGTGTAAATTTTCTGTCCCCTCAAAATAACTCAACACACAGCCATTAATGTCTAAACCGCTGACAACAAAATAAGTCCAAATTGGGCCCAATTAGCTATTTTCCCTCACCGATGTCATGTGACTCATTAGTGTTACAAGGTCTCAGGTGTGAATGGGGAGCAGGTGTGTTAAATTTGGTGTCATCGCTCTCACTCTCTCATACTGGTCACTGGAAGTTCAACATGGCACCTCATGGCAAAGAACTCTGAGTATCTGAAAAAAATAATTGTTGCTCTACATAAAGATGGCCTAAGAAGACTGCCAAGACCCTGAAACTGAGCTGCAGCATGGTGGCCAAGACCATACAGCAGTTTAACAGGACAGGTTCCACTCAGAACAGGCCTCACCATGGTCAACCAAAGAAGTTGAATGCACGTGCTCAGCGTCATATCCAGAGGTTGTCTTTGGGAAACAGACGTATGAGTGCTGCCATCATTGCTGCAGAGGTTAAAGGTGTGGGGGGTCAGCCTGTCAGTTCTCAGACAATACGCCGCACACTGCATCAAATTGGTCTGCATGGCTGTCGTCCCAGAAGGAAGCCTCTTCTAAAGATGATGCATGAAAGCCTGCAGTTTTCTGAAGACAAGCAGACTAAGGACATGGATTACTGGAACCATGACCTGTGGTCTGATGAGACCAAGATAAACTTATTTGGTTCAGATGGTGTCAAGCGTGTGTGGTGGCAACCAGGTGAGGAATACAAAGACAAGTGTGTCTTGTCTACAGTCAAGCATGGGGGTGGGAGTGTCATGGTCTGGGGCTGCATGAGTGCTGCTGGCACTGGGGAGCTACAGTTCATTGAGAGAACCATGAATGCCAACATGTACTGTGACATCCTGAAGCAGAGCATGATCCCTTCCTTTCGGAGACTGGGCCACAGGGCAGTATTCCAAAATGATAACAACCTCAAAGACGACCACTGGCCAAGCATGTCTCCAGACCTAAACCCTAGTGAGCATCTGTGGGGCATCCTCAAACCGGAAGGTGGAGGAGCGCAAGGTCTCTAACATCCACCAGCTCTGTGATGTCATCATGGAGGAGTGGAAGAGGACTCCAGTGGCAACCTGTGAAGCTCTGGTGAACTCCATGCCCAAGAGGGTTAAGGCAATGCTGGGTAATAATGGTGGCCACACAAAATATTGACACTTTGGGCCCAATTTGGACATTTTCACTTAGGGGTGTACTCGCCTTTGTTGCCAGTGGTTTAGACATTAATGGCTGTGTGTTGGGTTATTTTGAGGGGACAGCAAATTTACACTGTTATACAAGCTGTACACCCACGACTTTACATTGTAGCAAAGTGTATTTTCTTCAGTGTTGTCACATGAAAAGATATAATAAAATATGTACAAAAACGTGAGGGGTGTACTAACTTTTGTGAGCTACTGTACCTTGAAATCACTGTTGCAACAAATAAGGTATACTATTTAGACATGACTATGTGGAACAGCTGATACAATCTCATAGCTGGCCACAAATACTTTCAGACTGAAAGCGGTGGCCTTTTGTAGAGTTACCAGGCTGCCTGTGCAGCCCTGATCACAAAGAGAGACAAGTTTTCACCGAAACCAGTCATTCTCTGCTGTCATCTTATTATGTGCAGTTCAGGTGTAGTGACATCTTTATGCTGGAATTGTAGATTGGGTGCATTCCAAACAGTACGTGACCTTGTGATGGCAGGGTGCTGTAGAGGCCAGCAATGGCTGCCCTTGTTTTCGTGAAACCGCAACGTTTTGGAACCACAAACAGGCCCATTCATTTACTAATGGCTGATAAAAAGAAGCCTGTTTGCGGCTTTGAAAAAACATTTATATCAATGTGAATAATAAAAAGCTCAAATTGAGCAGTTTGGTGTGCTGGTGACACTTTTGCACTTAAATTTATATTGTGGTCCCCCCACCCACCCTTCTTCCCAGTCTTATAATGACCTGTTCCTAATCCAGCAAAATATTGTTTACTACATCACTGATGCTTGTCAATACCTTTTCTGGTTGGGTCTAAACATGATCCTCTTACTGGTGCCTGATGAAGGAGCCTATTTGTGACTTTGAAACATCACTGGTTTTATCCATGTGACTAATAAAAAGCTCAACACGAGCAGTTCAGTGTACAGGGGACACTTTTTTACATTTATTTCACATTTTACATTTATATTGTGATCTCCCTAACGCCTCCCTTTAAGTCCTATACTCACCTGTCTCCAATCCAGAAAACTACTGCTGACATCATTCTTGCTTGTCAAATATTTTACTGGCATGGCACACGCATGATCTCTGCACTCTCAATTCATTCGTATGGACTATGAGCTTGAAGTACAAGCTTGTACTTGGGGGCTTCATAGGAAGCCCAGCCAAGAAAATTTTGACAAGTGGTTCTGCAATCAAGTCAGGGGTTGGTACTTCTATATAAGTGTAATTGTTACATGGTGCTTGATCATACTTCCTCCTTATGAATAGGTACTCTACAGACACTAGATTACCTTTGATCTCACAAAAAAAGTAGAAATCCGAGACTTTCATCTACTGTCTATATGGGTATCTTCAGAATAGTATGCGGTTGAAATAACAGGTTTTCATTAAAGAAAAATACAAACATTATATATATATATATACATACACACACACACACACACACACACACACACACGCCCCCAGAGGCCCTAACTGGATTGTGGCAATAAGGTACACATCAGCTAAGTGTTTACTGCTGCCAATACCATATGATCATGCACCACTTACAATATATATAGAAATACACACACACACACACACACACACACACATATATATATATATATATATATATATATACACACGCATACATACATACACACACTATATTACCAGAAGTATTGGGACGCCTGCCATTACACACACATGAACTTTAACGACATCCCAGTCTTAGTCCATAGGGTTCAATGTTGAGTTGTCCCACCCTTTGCAGCTATAACAGCTTCAACTCTTCTGGGAAGGCTGTCCACAAGTTTTAGGAGTGGGTCTATGGGAATGTTTGCCCATTCTTCCAGAAGCGCATTCGTGAGGTCAGGCACTGATGTGGACGAGAAGGCCTGGCTCGCAGTCTCCGCTCTAATTCATCCCAAAGGTGTTCTATCGGGTTAAGGTCAGGTCTCTGTGCAGGCCAGTCAAGGTCCTCCACCCCAAACTCGCTCATCCTTGTCTTTATGGACCTTAGATTGTGTACTGGTGCACAGTCATGTTGGAACAGGAAGAGGCCATCCCCAAACTGTTTCTACAAAGTTGGGAGCATGAAATTGTCCAAAATGTCTGGGTATGCGGATGCCTTAAGATTTCTCTTCGCTGACTCCTGAAAAACAACCCCCCACCATAATCCCCCCTCCACCAAATGATTTGGACCAGTGCACAAAGCAAGGTCCATAAGGATGAGCAAGTTTGGGGTGGAGGAACTTGACTGGCCTGCACAGAGTCTGCAGAGAGTCCTGACCACAACCCGATAGAACACCTTTGAGATGAATTAGAGCGGAGACTGCCAGGCAGACCTTCTCGTCCAACATCAGTGCCTGATCCCACATATGCGCTTCTGGAAACATGGTCAAACATTCCCATAGACACACTCCTATACCTTGTGGACAGCCTTCCCAGAAAAGTTGAAGCTGTTGCAAAGGGTGGGCCAACTCAATATTGAACCTTAGGGACTAAGACTGGGATGCCATTAAATCGTTTGTTAACCCAAACATTTTTAAATGGACCCTGCTCTTTTAAAGCATGTTATATGACACAGTGCTTGTCCTGTGTCATTTGGCCCCCTGTAACAGCTAAAAAACCTGGCTGATCCTGCCAGTTTATTCCCACCCCTCTGTAAACTGACCACTGTTTATCATGGCTGCTGAGACCAGACACCGTGGTCAGTTTACATGCCTCTGTCATCAGCAGCCTGCTATCTGCTCTCCTCTCTGCTCCTGTGTCCTCCTCCCCCTCCCCCTCCCCTTTCTGTGTGTGTGTGACCTGCCCCTCCCCCTTTTGCTGCTCTCATAACACTAACTTGTATACACCATCAGCACTACCTCCTATTGCAGTGTCCCCCTCTGTGAATGATTTATAAATATAAATGCTGTAAATACCTAATTTAAGAGCCGAGATTGCGATCACATGACCAGCCAGCTCTCTCCTCCTCCCCTCCAGACTGACATCAGCAGGGGAATTTCAGCCCTTCCCACTGCATCTCTCAGAGGAGGAAAGGAGAAAGCTAGACAGTCATGTAATTGCAATCTCAGCAGTGAAATTAGGTATTTGCAGCATTTATTTTTAGAAATCACACACAGAGGGCGTTACTACAATAGGAGGCAGTGCTGATGGTGTATACAGGTTAGAGTGGGCTTAACAACCACTTTAAAGTTCATGTGCGTGTAAAGGCAGCCGTTCCAATAATATATATTGTGACAGCAGGAAGGTAAAGTCACCTGGTTGCATCCAGGGGGGTAGATATATTTCGCCCAGATTCAGGCTTTACGCCGATTTATACAGCTAGGTGGAGAGTTGTATAAGCCCAGCTGAGACTAGTGGGCTCATTGATGACTCATACCTCTAGGGAGAGGGCTGGGCGTCGTGCAGGCAGGGAGTTGATGAGGCCAGCTGAAGCCTGTCAGTTCGTTTAAGGCCTCTATAAAAACTCCCAGATTCATTAGATGTTAGCTCATGCCTGGAACCAGACCTGTGTGGACTGTCTAGGGAGAGTGAACCCCTGTGCGGTGAGGCAAAGCCTGTGTGGCTATTTGTTTGGACTTTTACTAAACCAGGGACTTAGGGACTAGGACAGCACCAGGCTGATCCCAGTTGTTAGTTTAGGAAACCTGCATGTTTAGTCAGAGGTCAAACTGACCAGGATTTATTTTGTTTGTTTCTTTTTGGCTTTGCTGTGTTTTTGTCACTGTACATAGAGAAATAAACCGCACCTTTTGATTTTGAAAACCACAACCTCCGTCTGCTGGCCCTGTTTTTGTGTGGGGAGCCCAACCAGGGGGTCACACACACCCGCTACCGAGTTAACCCCCTCACAGTTGGTGGAGAACCAGTGGCAGTTTTTTTTAAGCCAGCATGGAGGAGATACTGAAACAGCTGGCTCTAGCAAATGCCAATCAACAGCAGACAAATGCAGGTTTGCAAAGGAGCCTTGCAGCCCAGCAGCAAGCTCATCAACAAGCCCAGCAGCAATCTGAGGCCCGCTTCATAGACCTGTTACAGAAGCAAGAGCAGAGACTACAACAAATGGAAGCAGTAATGCAGCAACGTCCGCAGACCAGTGAGGAAAGCCGTCCCACTAATACCGCGTCCTTTGGGGTGAGTCGTTTATTGACAAAAATGACTGGAGAGGATGATCCAGAGGTATTTTTGACCACATTTGAAAGGACTGCTGAAAGAGAAAAGTGGCCTGAGGAGCAGTGGGCTGGACTGGTGGCTCCTCTGTTAACGGGTGAATCGCAGAAAGCTTACTATGACCTAGAGCCTGACCAAGCAAAAGACTATGTGATGCTAAAAGCTGAAATATTGGCAAGGCTGGGTGTCACCCTGGCTGTCCGGGCTCAGCGTGTGCATAACTGGACTTTCCAGCTTGGAAAACCCCCCAGGTCTCAAATGTATGATCTCATTCACCTGAGCAGAAAGTGGCTACAGCCAGAGACTTTGTCCGCACCAAAGATTGTGGAACGTGTTGTAATGGATCGGTTTTTGAGAGCTCTTCCTACTGCCATCCAAAAGTGGGTAAGCCATGGAGACCCAGAGACGGCCGGTGGTCTTGTGGATCGTGTAGAGAAATACTTGGCTACAGAGAACCTGACGGCCTCTTCCAGAGACTCTCGGACTTTCCACCCTAAGACCAGATCATCCCCAGGGGCGGATAAGAGGATTCCAAGGGGTGAGGGTGGAGAGAGTGAGAGGGTGGGAGCTCTACCCCAAGTTTGGCGAGAACAGCCTGGGAAATCAGCGGCTCAAGAGGCGGCAAGAAGGATCATTTGCTACCGCTGCCGGCAAGCGGGACATATTGCAGCAAATTGCCCGGTTTTGGAGGAACCCATGCAGTGTGACTTTCTGACGGGCAGACGTCAGTCGCTGTGTGCGACAGTCGCATGCACTGCCATTCGGGGAACTGAGAAACATTTATGCAAAATGTGTATTAATGGTAGAAATGTTGTGGTATTGCTGGATTCAGGTAGCCTTGTGACCCTGATAAAGGCTGAATTAGTTAAAACAGAGGTCTCTGGGAATAGCAAGGTAGCTGTTATTTGTGTGCATGGGGACACCCGAGAGTATCCAGTGACTACAGTGTGTTTCGAGACCCCCAAAGGTACCCTTTCTCATCCAGTGGGCTTAGTGTCTCAGTTACCGCATGACGCCATTGTGGGAAGGGATTTTCCGAAGTTCTGGGAACTGTGGGATGATCCTGAGCCCCCCACTGGTGCCCCTATGTACCAGGAATATGATAGCCAGAACTCCTCTGAGAGTGGTGAGGACTCTCCCGAATTTCCCTTGTCAGTATTGGCAGGGGAGACTCAAGAAACTGGAGAGGAGCCCACCTCCTCAGACGAAAACCTACCGTCTGTGGAGTTTTCTGATCTTGAGGTTCACAGGGAAAACTTTGCCACAGAACAGTTGAAAGACCCCGCCCTAATAAAGGCACGGGAAAACGTAGTGAAAATAGATGGCGAGTTAGTGAACCCAGATAATACCTGCACTTACCCATACTTCAGCGTAGAGAAGGACCTACTGTATCGGGTGGCAAAAAGGGCAGAAGAAACCGTTGAGCAGCTTGTGGTGCCCAAACCTTACAGGAAGTTGGTGTTGGAGTTGGCCCATGGGCACATTCTTGGAGGTCATCTGGGGACAGAGAAAACCCGAGAGAGGGTATTACAGAGATTCTATTGGCCTGGGGTGATGAAGGACATAGAAAATTATTGTTCCTCCTGCCCTGTGTGTCAGAGGTCGGCCCCGATGCCACACTTCCGTAGCCCGCTGGTCCCTCTACCCATCATTGAGGTCCCGTTTGAGAGAATCGCAATGGATTTGGTAGGTCCTATAATCAAGTCCGCTAGGGGGCACCAGTACATATTGGTTATAATGGACTATGCCACCCGTTATCCAGAAGCGATCCCTCTCAGAAATACCTCGGCCAAAACCATAGCCAAAGAGCTATCTCTTGTTTTTAGCCGGGTGGGTATTTGTAAAGAACTGCTTACGGACCAAGGTACACCCTTTATGTCCCGGGTTATGAAGGAGCTGTGTAAATTGTTCAAAGTGACGCAATTACGTACATCTGTGTATCACCCCCAAACCGATGGGCTGGTTGAAAGATTCAACAAAACCCTAAAACAAATGTTGAAGAAAGTGGTGGATAGGGATGGAAAGGATTGGGACTGTCTACTTCCTTATTTGATGTTTGCTATTAGGGAGGTGCCCCAATCCTCTACGGGATTCTCCCCCTTTGAGTTACTGTATGGGAGACACCCAAGAGGGCTGTTGGATATTGCCAAGGAAACTTGGGAAAGTGAGAGTTCTCCCCACAGGAGTGTGATTGAGCATGTCGCCCTGATGCAAGATCGAATTGCACAGGTAATGCCCATCGTGAAGGAACATTTGGCCCAAGCGCAGTTGGCACAGCAGAGAGTGTACAACCGTGGAGCCAAGACCCGTACCTTTTCCCCGGGGGATAGGATATTGGTACTTGTCCCTACGGTTGAAAGTAAATTCCTTGCCAAATGGCAAGGCCCCTACGAGATAATGGAAAAAGTGAGCGAAGTGAATTACAAGGTCAGACAACCAGGAAGGCGAAAGCCCGAACAGATCTATCACGTTAATCTGTTGAAAGCCTGGAGGGATAGAGAGTCCCTAGTCGCAGACACTTGGTCACCAGCTCAAACTGGTTGCGTGATTCCTGAGGTTGGAATCGCAGCCACCTTGTCACAACCCCAACAACAGGAGGTTAAGGAGTTTGTGCTTCGCAACAAGGAGGTATTCTCTGAGCTGCCGGGACAAACATCTGGGGTAGAGCATGACATTATTACCCCGCCCGGTGAAAGGGTGAAGTTAAAACCCTATCGGATCCCAGAGGCCCGACGGGAGGCAATACGGGAGGAAGTACAGAAAATGCTGAACTTAGGGGTGATAGAGGAGTCCCAAAGTGATTGGTCTAGTCCCATTGTGTTGGTGCCTAAACCGGATGGGAGCTGGCGATTTTGTAACGATTTTCGTCAGTTGAACAAAGTTACAAAATTTGACACCTACCCCATGCCACGTATAGATGAGTTGATCGACCGGCTGGGAACAGCCCGATACATGACGACTCTTGACCTCACAAAAGGGTATTGGCAAATCCCCCTGGCCAAGTCAGCCAAAGAGAAAACCGCATTTGTAACCCCAGACGGGGCGTTCCAATATAAAAGAATGCCGTTCGGGTTACAGAATGCGCCGGCCACATTCCAGCGGAAAATGGACCAGATGCTGAGGCCCCATCGGAAGTATGCTGCGGCTTACCTGGATGACGTAATTGTCCATAGCACAGATTGGGCCTCACATCTGCCAAAAGTGCAAGCAGTCCTGGACTCTGTTCGGGAAGCAGGGTTTACGGCTAACCCCAAGAAGTGTACCATTGGGCAGGAGGAGGCCAAATATCTTGGGTACACCATTGGGAGGGGAGTAATAAAACCCCAACTCAACAAAGTCGAGGCCATCCAGAGTTGGCCACGTCCCAACAGCAAGAAGCAGGTACGAGCCTTTCTGGGAATCGCTGGGTATTATCGGCGATTCATTCCCCACTTTGCTTCTAAGGCTGTGCCCCTAACCAACCTGACGAAGGGGAAAGGGTCGGTCATGATTAAATGGACCCCCGAGGCTGAGGCAGCATTCCAATTCTTGAAACAAGCCTTATGTAGCCAGCCAGTGTTGTACTCACCCGACTTCTCTAAAGACTTTGTCGTACAAAGTGATGCGTCAGATGTGGGGTTAGGAGCAGTATTGTCCCAGGTCTGGAACGGGGAAGAGCACCCAGTCATTTACCTCAGCAGGAAGTTGAAGTCCCATGAGGTAAATTACGCCACCGTTGAAAAGGAGTGTTTAGCGGTGAAGTGGGCTCTAGATTCCCTTCGGTACTACCTGCTAGGTAGGCACTTTGACATGGTTACGGATCACGCTCCGTTAAAGTGGATGGCTCAAAACAAGGAAACAAATAGAAGAGTGAATAGGTGGTTCCTGGCCCTCCAGGAATTCAACTTCACAGTAAAGCATCGCCCTGGCGTTCAAATGGGGAATGTGGATGCTTTGTCTCGAGTACATGAATGCCTGATTGCTGGTGTTCCAACCCCGAGGTTAAAACAAGAGGGGGGGGTATGTGACAGCAGGAAGGTAAAGTCACCTGGTTGCATCCAGGGGGGTAGATATATTTCGCCCAGATTCAGGCTTTACGCCGATTTATACAGCTAGGTGGAGAGTTGTATAAGCCCAGCTGAGACTAGTGGGCTCATTGATGACTCATACCTCTAGGGAGAGGGCTGGGCGTCGTGCAGGCAGGGAGTTGATGAGGCCAGCTGAAGCCTGTCAGTTCGTTTAAGGCCTCTATAAAAACTCCCAGATTCATTAGATGTTAGCTCATGCCTGGAACCAGACCTGTGTGGACTGTCTAGGGAGAGTGAACCCCTGTGCGGTGAGGCAAAGCCTGTGTGGCTATTTGTTTGGACTTTTACTAAACCAGGGACTTAGGGACTAGGACAGCACCAGGCTGATCCCAGTTGTTAGTTTAGGAAACCTGCATGTTTAGTCAGAGGTCAAACTGACCAGGATTTATTTTGTTTGTTTCTTTTTGGCTTTGCTGTGTTTTTGTCACTGTACATAGAGAAATAAACCGCACCTTTTGATTTTGAAAACCACAACCTCCGTCTGCTGGCCCTGTTTTTGTGTGGGGAGCCCAACCAGGGGGTCACACACACCCGCTACCGAGTTAACCCCCTCACAATATATATATATTTATATTACACACACACACACACACACTACCCAGTTCCATACTGAGCCATAGTAATAGGATGCCGCTAGGAACACCCTCCCATCCAGGGTGGACCTCATATGACGTCCTCCCATTCTCGCCGATCCTGCGGGGCCCACAGTGTGGCGATCAGGGATGAGACGTGTCCCTCGGGACACAGCCCATCCCAGATCAGTGTAAAGAGCCAATAAAAATGTCTCTTTACCACGTGACCAGCTGTGTCCAATCACCAGCCCATCAGAGTACCCGAGTACCTGTCACCAGCCCATCAGAATACCTGTCACCAGCGCATCAGAGTACCCAAGTACCTGTCGCAACCCATCAGAGTAACGGTCACCAACCAATCAGAGTACCCACGTACCTGTCACCAGGCCATCAGAGTACCCACGTACCTGTCACCAGCCCATCAGAGTACCCACGTACCTGTCACCAGCCCATCAGAGTACCCACGTACCTGTCACCAGCCCAACAGAGTACCCACGTACCTGTCACCAGGCCATCAGAGTACCCACGTACCTGTCACCAGGCCAGCAGAGTACCCACGTACCTGTCACCAGCCCAGCAGAGTACCCAAGTACCTATCTGCAGCTCATACCTCATTGAATATACCTTGGGGTGTTTTCTTTCCAAAACGGGGTAATTTTTGGGGTAATTTCACTGTCCTGGTGCTCGTGGACCTTCAAAAAAGTGTGATAGGTAGGAATGAAACTAGATGTGCAATTTATGCTCCTAGAATGCCTGACCGTGCTCCCTGCATGTTGGACCTCTCTATGTGGCCAGGCTGTGAAGAAGTCACACACATGTGGTATCACCATACTCGGGATGAGTAGCAAAATGTATTTTGGGGTGTAATTGGAAGTATGCATATGCTGTGTGTGAGAAATAACTTGTTATTGTGACAATTGTGTATAACAAAGAAAAAAAAATAATAATTTCTTCATATTCCCAAGAATTGTGGGGAAAAAATAAATTCAAAAAAACTCGCCATGCCTCTTACTAAATACCTTGGACTGCCTTCTTTTCAAAAAGGGGTCATTTGGGGGGTATTTGTACTTTCCTGACATTTCAGGGCCTCAAGAAATGAGATAGGCCGTCAGTACATCAGGTGCGATCATTTTCAATGATTGGCACCATAGCTTGTAGACTAACTTTCACAGAGACCAAATAATATACACTTATTTGGGCTATTTTTACCAAAGATATGTAGCAGTATAAAGTGTGGGCCAAATTTATAAACAAAAATTACTTATTTGCAAAATGTTACATTTTCGATTTTTTTTTCACTTCTATCGCAAAAAATAAAAAAAACAGTGGTGAGTAAATACCACCAAAAGAAAGCTCTATTTGTGTGAAAAAAAAATGATAAAAAATTTGTTTGGGTACAGTGTTGCATGACTGAGTGATTGGCATTCAAAGTGTGAGAGCACTGAAAGCTGAAAATTGGTCTGGGCAGGAAGGGGGCTCAAGTCCCCTGTACTGAAGTGGTTAAAGATTATATATAGTATAATAATTTGTATACAGTATACAAGCCTTAAATGTTTGTCGGTAAACACAAATCTTTGGCCAAATCAAAATGTCAAAAAATATCACAGTTTATTAAATACCAACCTTGAGGTTTTTCTAGATTTGACTTCCTGATTGGCAGTGCTTTTGCCCGCGGCTTCTTTCCAGCTTGCTGAATACATGGTATTGGGCTAGCGTGCGGAGTCTTAATGAATGGACTTAATTCAATGTGACACTTGACTTGAAAAGTTGTACAGCCACAACCTGAAAAGAAACACAAACAAATGTAACAATTTCATCAGCTGATTTAGTGGCGAGTCTATGGTCATCGGTAATCTGGATGATCACTGATGTGACCATACAGTATCAATTATTAATGGAAACAAATGCCATACATTTCCCCAATGTAAAACAAAGTAGCTCTTTAAATATATCTCGAATACCATGCAACTTTTCAAATATAATCATTATGTCTGCCGGATCTTTCCCTATGCTCTGAGAGCTACCATCAAAGGCTCAAGCCAGTGTAAGCTACATCTTTACTGCCAAATCCATAAGTAATTATTTATGGGCTGCAGTGCACTCATTAAATCACTAGAGATCACAAACTGCCAGAAACAGGCAGTAGCTGTATAAGTTTAACTGTAATGTAGTATTCTACTGCATAGTCAAAACATGGTTTGCTTTAAAGAGATCCATTCACATCAATAAATTTTACCAACACATATCTGTAAAGAGACTAAATATTTTCCACTCTGGCTGGACAAGGTACTGAAACGTGTTCTGTTGCTGAGAAATGGTCCCCTGAAGTCTTCTGGGACACTTCCAGTAGTGTTGATCTCTGGTGTCCCCCACAGGCCTCACTGGTTCCTCCTGTTGACCTTCACAATCATTACCATGTACTGCAGTGACATGGAGGTCAACAGGAAGAACCGGCGATTTTACATATATGACCTGTTATGTTTTCTCTCCCATGTTGTGATGGAGAATAAATGTACCCATGTAATCCCTATGGAAAGCCGACTGTAAAATGGCAGGGTTCAGCCTATATTTTCCCACATCCAGTCTGGTCCACAAAAGTTGACCTGGTTGCAAACGTATAAGTCCAACGATCCGGAAATGACCCGGATGTAAACAGACACACATCTGCTTACATCTGGCTTCCCATATGGATTAAGGTTGCAGTCCGTTTTCGATCTGTCTAATCATGGGACAAAAGCAGGATGACAGAATGCTCGTCTGAAAGGGGCCTTAAGGTAAACCCTATAATAACTAAAAAAATTTGCCTTCTAAAATTACACTATACGGTCCCCTTAAAAATCTTGTGTCTGCCAGTACAGTCCCAGAAAGTTATTGCTTAGAGTAAACTATGCGCCACAGACCCCTTGTCCCTTCTCCCAGGGGGGTTACGTAAAATATGCAGTTTTTAACCAGAGATGTTATGACCTTAAACAAGCAGTTAGCCCAGTAGCTGGAAAGCGATGAGACAATGGGAGAGGTATTTAGGTCAGAGGGAAATGAGCTGCCTTAAGGATAATACAATGAACTTTTCATATAGAGCCTTGTGGTTTGCTCTGGACACTGCGCTCTATCAAGAGACACGATTCTGAATCTTCCCTCTGCAAAATGACAAGAATGTGAGCCACAGCGTGACCTGTGGAAAAAATGCAAGTGTTTATCTTTTAGCTTAGAAAGCCATTCTTCTCCAGCCAAAGGAGGAATTAAATATGCTATTTTTTTTCCTTTCAAGGGCATAAGCTGGCACTTATTACATAAAAATTATGTCTACAGAATATTTCATAAACTTCTCAAAAATCAACTGAAATACATGGTTGGCCCGGCCTTGACTTTTGTTTGTTCATCATTCCATTTTATGCAATTTTTTGTTGACAGCACCCTGGTGTTCTGGGAACACCAAGATTCTGAGCCGGAGATTCCACAGGCCTGCAAATTACAATCCTGCTCAAAGTTTCTCTGGGGTCCACTTAGGCAAAGCCTTGATCACTCAAAAATTGTTGACGAGTTTCTCAATCCCCGCTACAGTGTACAGAAGGGAGTACATAAAGCAAAGACTTTGAATTAATTATTAATTTTAGAAGCAAAATGTTGACTCAATTATTAATTGTTTTATTTTTTAAAGGGGCAAAACACACACACACACATACATATATATATATATATATATATATATATATATATATATATGTGTGTGTGTGTGTGTGTGTTCCCACACAATGCAAATAAATCATACAATATATAAATGTGGCGCTTACTCAATACAAACAATATATATTGAAAAAATTTACAAAAATACTAAAAGATCCAAAAATAGATGATCAATTCCAAATAAAGTGCAAATAGAAAAAACATGATTAGTCGAAAATAACAAAGATGAATAATAAAGTGCTTGTGCAGAAATATATTCAATTGTGACTTCAGTGCAAAAGTTCAGTTCATATAGTGATCAGCTCCCACCATCTGTGCACCAATGATGAGCCTCTCACCTCAAATAAAGACCCCTACAAGTCTATTAGCGCTTCTGTTGAATAATTTCAAATATCCAGGCTCTTTTCCTTGGTGCGTCCAGTCAAAGCGAGTATATTTTGGAAAGGAAACTCCACTGCAAATGTTATCCTCCTCAACCACTTGCCGACAGACTCATACTGATATACGGCGGCCAAGTGGTTCGTTCTCACGAATCGCCGTATAGGCACGTCTGTACCTTTAAGGGCGATATCAGGTGCGCGCCCGCTGTACAAGCGGGAACCCGATGCGCGATTATTGCCTTGTCTCTTTGAAAGCTGTTGCACTTTATATTGTTTGTATTGAGTAAGCGCCACATTTATACATTGTAAGAATCTTGGAATAATTGTGTCTGTGGGCGACTAAGCGCCGGTTCACACAGGGGTGGCTTCAATGTCGTCCGACTCTGTATAGAAGTCAATGCAAGCCGCTCCAAAGTCACCCCAAAGTAGTACAGGAACCTTTTTCTAAGTCGGAGTGACTGACAGGTCACCCCTGTATGAACCGACACTAAAGGCAACACAGTTTAGGCCGGTTTCACATATTTTGACACAAAAAAATAATTGTAAGCTCACAATTTGGTGTCACATATTTCAGGCTAAAGCAATGGAGGATTGTGATCCAGGTACTGAAGGCAAAGGAAAGGTGAACACATTACAGGTATAGATTTTTTTCTTTTTTTTAGACTAGAATTATACAGTACAGAGTATTCTCTTACTATATAACCTGCTGCTTAGTAAATTACTGCTTGGTGAATCATACCGGTAACTGTATTGGTAAATTTAAACTGCTTTACACATAAGACCCATATTGTTCCCAGACTTTGTCATCTTAAGAACTAAATTATTAGGTAGAACAAAATAAATACGGATCTGCATATAATCTTATAATTGACACAGAAAAAACTCAGGCTTATACTGCCTTAGACACCAATTAATAATGATGCCCTTTTACACGGCTCCCACACCTGTCTAACAACCCTAATCCCTTTAGTCCAAACTATGTTTTTCCTTTTTTACGAAAATTAAAACCAGGATGTTCGGCTGCAAGTGAAATTGGTGGAAATTTACTAAAACCGATGCACACAGAATCTGATGCAGCTGTGCATAGTAACCAGCTTCTAGGTTTTATTGTCAAAGCCTAATGCCTGGTACACACAATGACATTGCTTCTGTGGCAGGTCACGTGATCTCCCCGGCTGACGTCAGAGGCAGATCACATCCCCTCCAACAGAAGCCCTGTCTCTGAGCTGTAAAGCGGCCGCGAGTCACGTGACCGGCCAGAAGACAGCTCTAAAGATTTATTTAGAGCACTTGTTTTTACAAAGGACTTGCATAGTGTGGTATGCCAGCCTCTAATAGAGGGGCTGGCAGTACAAATAGCATTTGAGTTAACGCTTTAATATGTTAATATGTTATTTATATATTTGGTTAATAAAAGGCTGCTATGGCCATTATACTCCAGTGGGTGTTGTGTCTGGTCAATTTTATTATAGGTGGTCGGTGGAGTGGTGGTTAGGCACTTTTGGTCAAAGCCTCTTTGGTACCCTAGTCAAGTATAGGCTGACCTACAGGTATGCATAGCAATAATAAATCCAAGGTACAGTTCCTTGCAAAAGTATTCACCGCCCCCCCCCCCCCCCCCCCTTGGGATTTTTCGTGTTTTGTTGCCTCACAACCTGGAATGAACATGGATTGTTTGAGGATTTGCATAATTAAAATTTACATAGCATGCCCACAACTTTGAAGATGTTTGTTTTTATTATTGTGAAGCAAACAAATCGGACAAAATAACAGAAAAGGTCAATGTGCATAACTATTCACCCCCTAAAGTCAATACTTTGTAGAGCCACCTTTTGTGGCCATCACAGCTCCAAGTCGCTTTGGATAAGTCTCTATGAGCTTGCCACATCTTACCACTGGTATTTTTGCCCATTCCTTCTTGCAAAACTGCTCCAGCTCCTTCAAGTTGGATGGTTTGCGCTTGTGACAGCAATCTTTAAGTCTGGCCACAGATTTTCTATTGGATTGGGGTCTTGGCTTTGACTAGGCCATTCCAACACATTTACATGTTTCCCTTAAACCACTCAAGTGTTGCTTTAGCAGTGTGTTTAGGGTCATTGTCCTGCTGGAAGGTGAACCTCCGTCCTAGCCTCAAATCACACACAGAGTGGTACAGGTTTTGCTCAAGAATATCCCTGTATTTAGCACCATCCATCTTTCCCTCAACTATGACAAGTTTCCCAGTCCCGACTGCTGAAAAACATTCCCACAGCATGATGCTGCCACCACCATGTTTCACTGTGGGGATTGTGTTCTTTGGGTGATGCGATGTGTTGGGTTTGTGCCAGACATAGCGTTTTCTTTGATCGCCAAAAAGTTTAATTTTAGTCTCATCAGACCAGAGCACCTTCCTCCATACATTTTGGGGGTCTCCCGCATGCCTTTTCGCAAACTCAAAACGTGCCATTTTGTTTTTTGCTGAAAGTAATGGCTTTCTTCTGGCCATAAAGCCCAACTCTTTGGAGTGTACGGCTTATTGTCGTCCTATGTAGAGATACTCCAGTCTCTGCTGTGGAACTCTGCAGCTCCTCCAGGGTTACCTTAGGTCTCTGTGCTGCCTCTCTGATTAATGCCCTCCTTGCTCGGTCCATGAGTTTTGGTGTGCGGCCGTCTCTTGGCAGGTTTGCTGATCCTAGGGATCATCAAAAATTTGGATATTTTTTTTTTTTTATAACCTTACCCTGACTTGTACTTCTCAACAACATTGTCCCTTACTTGTTTGGAGAGTTCCTTGGTCTTCATGGCAGTGTTTGGTTAGTGGTGCCTCTTGCTCAGGTGTTGCAGCCTCTGGGGCCTTTCAAAAAGGTGTGTATATGTAATGACAGATCATGTGACACTTATGCCTCGTACACACGGCCAGGATTTCTGACGGGAAAACTGCGATGAGAGCTTTTGGCCGGGAATCCTGGCCGTGTGTATACTGCTCCCTCGCAGTTTTTCCGACTGGAAAACTGGCAAAAACCACCGGCAAAAAAAAGGAGAACCAGCTCTCTTTTTTCCCGTTGGGATTCCCGGCCGTGTGTACGAGGCATTAGATTGCACACGGGTGGAAATCATTTCACTAATTATGTGACTTCTGAAGGTAATTGGTTGCACCAGAGCTTTTTATGGGCTTCATAACAAAGGGGTGAATACATACGCACATGCCAATTATCATTTTTTTATTTCTGAAAAATAGTTTTATGTATATTTTTTTTTTTATTTTACTTCACCAACTTAGACTAGTGTGTTCTGATCCATCACATGTAATTCAGATTAAAAAAACATTGAACTAAAGTAATGTAACAGAATAGGTAAAAATCCAAGGGGGTGAATACTTTTGCAAGGCACTGTATGTACTGAAATCATAATGAACTTTCCTGTTACAAAAATTATCTACTTTTTAGACCAGAACTTTTCCCTTCTCCGTAGTGGTAATAGAAACGCACAGATTGAATTACACAATTGATTTAGTGATAATTCTAGAGAACTTTACAGATTTAGATCGCTACAGCTGATCAGATTATCTTTGTTTAAGAACATGTTTTTTGGGGGGGTTTTTTGTTACACTTTGAAGTTTTGCGAAGGAGTCACATTTTATTTTATGCCTCCTTATCTGGTAATCTCTTGGATAGATTTTCTGAGGCAGTCAGCTTTATTCAATAGTTGTTTTTTTTCTAACTTTGGTTAGAGTGGGAATTATTAGCACCTCTCTCTTTTTTTTTCCTGCTGTCTATAGGATCAGTGGGGAGACTAAAGCCCCATATACACTATTAGATTTTCTGAAGATTTTTGTCTTCAGATTTACCAAAACCATGTAGTGCAAGGGCCTGTCTGATTACATACAAATTGAAACTCTTAGGGCCCTTTTACACGGGCAAAACCCGTGATGATCCGCCCCGTGAACATCCACTTGCTCAGCGGAGATCGCTCCGTTGATCCCCGCTGAGCCGGCAGAGGACTAGCCCGTCTCTGCACACTGTGCAGAGATGGACCAGTCAGATCTCCGCTCTCCTCTATGGGGGGGGATCGGATGAACACGGACCGTCTGTCCGTGTTCATCCGATCTGATCCGCAGACGGATGGAAAAATAGGATTTTCCACCGTCTGAATAATCGGGCCATAGCAGAGACTGATTAATTCGGATGTCAGTGGATGTCCATCCGCTATCCCATAGGCATACATGTATGTCCGTATTTCATCCGAAAATGGATGGATGAAATACGGACATACTGTCCGCAGATGTGAAATGGTCCTTAAGGTTCGTCCTCATATTATATGATTTTGGTAAATCTGAAGAAAATCTAATAGTGTGTATGGGGCATTAAGCTGGATACACACTATACAATTTTCTGTAGATTTTTTTCCTTCAGATTTACCACAACATGGTTGTGGTAAATCTGAAGACAAAAATCTGCAGAAAATATAATAGTGTGTATAATAGTACTATATAATAGTGTCCATTTGTCTCAAGGACCATTGTCACTGGGGCTGAAAATAAGGGGAAAATTCTAAAATTGTATGTTGTCACTGGAACAGGAAAAGAAGAAAAATCTTTCAGTGGGGATATTTGTTAGGGGCTATGCACACTTAGGCCTGATTCACACCAATGCATTTTTAGTGCTTTTTGCATTTTGCAGATTTGCACTACAGTCCATTGAACATGGTTCCCTATGGAACACGTTCTGTAGTGCAAATCTGCAAAATCCTAAAAGCACTAAAAATGCATAGGTGTGAATCAGGCCTTAGAGCAGAAAAAAATGGCAGAACCTCTGGCAGAAAAAGCTGCATAAAAAATGTTCGTAGTAGCTTGTATTGCAAGAGTTTAGAAGAACTTAGGAGAGTTTATGGGCATTTTATTTTCTTATGCCGCATACACACAATCGGATTTTCCGTCGGAAAAACCTTGGATGGTTTTTCTGACGGAATTCTGCTCAAGCTTGCCTTGCATACACACGGTCACACAAAAGTTCTCTGAACTTTCGATCATCAATAACGCGGTGGCGTACAACACTACGACGAGCCGAGAAAATTAAGTTCAATGCTTCCGAGCATGCGTAGGTATTGCTACAGACGATCGGAATTTCCGATAGGAACTTTTTTCGTCAGGAAAATAGAGAACTTGCTCTCAATCTTTTGTTGGCGGAATTTCTGACAGCAAAAGTCCGATTGAGCATACACACGGTCAGAATTTCCGACCAAAAGCTCACATCGAACTTTCGACCGTGTGCACGCGGCATAAGGCTCCATTCACACCAATGCATGTTGCTTTTGAGTGTTTCTGCAGTGCTCTTTGCTGTGCTTTCCACATTTTCGGACACGCATTTTTTATGTTTTTTCCTTTTTATTTGGCCAATTAGTTGTTGAGCAGATTAAATAATGCAAAGTGCAAAACGTATCAAAAACACACTACACGTGTTTTCTTCACCATCTTCATTGAAGTCTATTGAACAAAAAAAAGCAATGTTTTGGGTTTAACCCTTGCTGACCAGCGGCCGCAGTTATACTGCGGCAGGTTGGCTCCCCTGGGCGAACCGTTGTAGCTATACGTTGGCTCGCCTTTTAAACGCTAGGGGGCGCGTCGCGATGACCACCGGGCACCCGCGATTGCTCCACACAGAGACATAATGGAGATCTGTCAATGTAAACAGACAGATCTCCGTGCTTTCAGGGGTGAGGAGAGCGATCTGTTGTTTATACCAAGTATGAACAATGATAGCTCTCCTCACCCAGGCAGTCCCATCCCCCCGAAGTCAGAATCACTCCCTAGGACACACAGTTAACCCCTTGATCGCCCCCTAATGTTAACCCCTTCCCTGCCATTTACACAGTAATCAGTGCATTTTTACAGCACTGATCGCTGTATAAATGACAATAGTCCCAAAAATGTGTCAAAAAAGTGTCCGATTGGTCCGCCATAATGTTGCAGTCCCGATAAAAATCACTGATCCCCGCCATTACTAGTAAAAAAAGAATAATGATAAAAATGCCATAACATTTTGTAGATGCTATAACTTTTGTGCAAACCAATCAATACACGCCTATTGCAATTTTCATTACCAAAAATATGTAGAAAAATAAATATTGGCCTAAACTGAGAAAAAAAATTGCTTTTTAAAAAAAAAAATTGGGGATATTTATTATAGCAAAAAGTACAAAATAGTGTTTTTTTTTCAAAATTTTCGTTTTTTTTTTTGTTTATAGCACAAAAAATTAAAACCGCAGAGATGCTCAAATACCACCAAAAGAAAGTTCTATTTGTGGGAAAAAAAGGACGTCAATTTTGTTTGGGTACAACGTCGCACGACCGTGCAATTGTCAGTTAAATCGACGCAGTGTCTTATCGCAAAAAATGGCCTGGTCATTGAGCAGCCAAATCTTCTGGGGCTGAAGTGGTTAAAAAAGTCTCTAACCCTTTCCAAAAATGCAGAGGCACAAAAAATGCATTGATATCAACGTGTTCCATAGGAACCATGTTAAAAAAAACAATGTCCTGCGTTTCTGTAAAAAGCATTAAAAAAATCCATTGGTGTAAATGGAGCCTTTGAGTATTTTGCCAAAACATTCCCCCTCTGCTCATTTTTCAATGTAAATTTGAAAACACTGAATTGCTCCTTAATGCCACAATTATGCACATTTATGAGTGTCTAGTGTTTCTTTCTGCATGAAAATTGCTCTCAAAAACGCACATTTGATGGTTTTTTTTGCCTCTAAACTCTCCTCTTGAATAATGCCCTTAAACACATAGGATAATGGCCCGTACACACGATCCGAATATCGTACGAAAGATGTCATCCGAGGAAGAATCGTACGATAATCTGATCGTTAGTGTAGAACTTCCGAGTGCCGATCACGACAGTTCATCCGATATTTTATCGGACATGCACGAAAATTTTCCTCGTACGATACCAGATCGTACGATTTTTGTTTAGTCGGTACAGTTGTCGTCCGAAAATACAACACAAATACATTACAACACATGACATCACTTCCGATTTTTTTTCCGTCGTACGAGAATTTTCGGGACTAATAACCTATTTAATTTCTACTTGCGACTATTAAGCGAAAAAAGTCGTACGATCTGTCGTACGATATTCGGATCGTGTGTTCAGGGCTTTACACTGAGCTGCTTCTACAAGCAAGAGAAAAAAAAAAAAAAGGAAAAATCCCTGTAGAAGCAACGTTTTATTAGCCCAGTGTGTAACACGATGAGATTATCAGACAAATGATAGTCAGTTTTTTTTTGCATGCTAGTCTCGTATCAAAAATAAAGAGTTTACTTAAGTAATGAAAATTCTACTACGACAAAATAAGAATTCGGAAGTGATGTAATGTGTTGTAGTAGATTTGTATTGCATTTTCGAATGACAACTGTACTGATTAAAAACAAAAATCGTATGATCTGGTATCTTGCACAAAAAAATTCATGCTTGTCCCATCGGATAATATCGGATGAACTATCGTGATCGGCTATCGAAGGCTGTGTAGTGTACTAATGATCAGATTATCGTACGATTGCTTCGAAAGTGGTATTTTTCGTACTACTTTCTGATCATGTGTATGGGCCATTAGGGTTCTTGCACACGGGTCGGCTGAGCCTGTTCAGTATAATTCCCAGCCCAGGTGCTGTGTAAAGTCGTTGGCATAAATGGCTGTGTACTCCTGTACTCATGTATATGGTAGTGTGATCGTAAACACAGGTACAGTGTATGGTAATAGTACATTTTAAATTGTTTGCCTACAACCATATGCTGTACTTATATCTGCAAGCTCAATTTTAGCTTTTGAACATATAAATTAAAATGTCAAGTAATTAAACCAACTGAAGAAACATTCATAGAATTTTAGCAAGTGGTCATCTAACCACCTATACTTAAAGTGATTGTAAAGGTTTTTTTTGTTTTTTTGTTTTTGTGATAACAAACATGTTATACTTATCTGCTTTGTGCAAGGGTTTTGCACAGAGCAGCCCCGATCCTCTTCTTCTGGGATGCCCCGCCGGCGCTTATAGCTCCTCCTTCTCATCGGGTGCCCACTACGGAGAGCCCCTTTCCATGGGGGCACCACGAGTCCCGCTGCTGCATCCATTGACACTGGCTCCCACTGCTAGCAATCTATCCAATAAAGACTGAAACAGTGGCTGGAGTTGCTGCGCTCGTGCACATCGCTGGGACGGACTGGTTTAGGTAAGAAAAAGTGGGGGTTCTGGGGGGCAGCCGCAGCACAGAAGGTTTTTCACCTTAATGCATAGAATGCGTTAAAGGCGAAAAACCTTCACAAGCCCTTTAAAGTGGTCAAAATATAAAATCATATATTCATTTCCACACTGTATTTCAACAATTTCTAGCCTACTCTCATAAATCTGAACAATCCAGAATTTAGTAAACTAACCTTGTGAGGATCCCCACACAGGGCCGGTGCAAGGATTTTTTTACACCTTAGGGGAAACCTCATTTTGCCGCCGCCCCCCCCCCCCCTGTGGCTTCACCCCTGACCTCACCCCCTTTGCCGTGCCCGTGTATACCCCACCTTTTTAATGAAGCGCCCATCAAATGCAGCCTCACCAGCACACATCAAATGCAGCCTCACCAGCGCCCATCAAATGCAGCCTCACCAGCGCCCATCAAATGCAGCCTCACCAGCGCCCATCAAATGCAGCCTCACCAGCGCCCAATGAAAGTTTGCTTGCTTCCATTCATTTGGGAGTCGGGACACAGACACAGTCCTCCCCCGCCACTGCGCCTCTGACACTATGTGCGAACGGAGCGGCAGCTGCCTGCTGATGCTGAGACTTAGTTGCTTGCTGCAGAGAGAAGAGAGTAGGGACACCAGTGGCTGGGCACCCCCTAGGCAGCAGTGTTGACGTATATACTGCGTACGTTTATTGCACTTGACAACAATGCCAAATTATGGTCTATCACAGTATGGTAGGCTGTACTTTTGATTACATGTTTATTTTTTAATACACACACACACACACACACACACACACACACACACACACACACACACACACACACACACACACACACACACACACACACACACACCTAAACTAAAAGGCACTTTCACATATTTGCCTGGAGAGTTCCTTAAGTCATTGCTTTGGTAAATGCAGCGGCTGCTGTAGTATGTTTGTAACGCAGAGCCTGTTCATTAGTATCTAGTATGGATTCCGTTTTCTGTTGATTGGGAAGTATTGTAGACTCCCAGTCATTGATCCATGGTGGTCAGTGTAGAACAGTGTAGAGGGCCTATCAGACT
Organism: Rana muscosa; assembly: GCA_029206835.1. NCBI lineage: Eukaryota > Metazoa > Chordata > Amphibia > Anura > Ranidae > Rana > Rana muscosa. The sequence continues at coordinate 369,021,017 of CM055120.1, read as the reverse complement.
GAGCTGAGAATTCGTTCATTTTGTTTTCCTGCTGTGAATCCTGATTGCCTGCAGAGCCTCGAATTAGAAATGGAAATTGAATGCAATTATCCTTGTATAAAATGGATTATTAGTCCAGGTTCACATGATATCCTGTTGTCCCTACATTTCAAGGGAACAAGAAAATATATAAAAATGGCAACCGAAGAGACCTGGAAGATCCTACAGGACAGGGCGAACACTGCTTGTGTTAAAGTAGACCTATACCTAATCATTAAACTCTCACATAAGCTTTAACATGGTAATATTTTAATAGTGGTTTTTAAAATTTAACATCTGCAGCTTTTTTTTTTTTTAAAACCCTGGGATCCTGCTATGAAGGTTATTTTTCAGGCACTTCCTGTGGGGTGACAATGCTCTGCTCTGCCTCCCAGTCGAGCTCCTGCGTTGTCACCCTGATACAGGGCGGTACAGGCCCCAGATGGAGACTACAAGTGGCTGTGCTGAGGCACATTGTACAAACATTCAGTTATAAATAATCCATAAGGAATCAATCCACAAATTCTATGTGCTTTACTGTGTTTTCGTTCAGTGACTGCACATAAATAATTCATTATTCTATTCACAAAAGAATTGCCCGCAAGCGCATAATACAAATACTCGTTGTGATTTTTCTTAAAGCGGAGTTCCATCCATAAAATGAACTTTATCGTATTAAGCAGCAATAACCATCAGCAACAACATTTGGAAAAATGAATTTTTTTTTACTTACTCTTTCAGGGCTGTTGCTATGGGGTCCCTTGTAATCTGCCACTTGGTCTCCGTGGTGCCTGACGTAATTTCCCAGCGCCGAGGGCTAGAATCGCAGTATTTCAAAACCGGAAGTGACGCGGGCAAAGGCGGATTTATATATTAGGATTATCACAGTTGCCATCACAATGGGGTAGGGACTACCGACGATGCCGCCCATTGTGATGGCAACATGAGAAGTTTCCTGCACTGCTTGCTGTGCTTACTGCGCATGTGTGAGAACGGGTGGTGCATGCTGGTAATACCACCGTATCCCGGAAGTTTATGCTTGCGGGCTTCGCCTGCCCACAAGATGGGAATTCCATAGCAGCAAAAATATAAGGTAACTTTTTTTTATAAAAAGTTCATAAAAGCGGCGCTATTAACGAGACTAGCCATTGCTAAATATACATTAGATGATAGTAAGAGATAGATTAACCTCTTGCGACCCGGGTCATTGTCAAATGACGGCCACAAGGTGGCTCTACAGGTCCGGGAGGCCGTCATATGACGTCCTTGGGCCTCCGGGGGGGGGGGGGGGGGGGGGCACGCGCGTCACTCAGGTGCATGTGACTGTGACGTCATGGGAGCATGTGACTGTGACGTCATGGGAGCATGTGACTGTGACGTCATGAGAAGCCTATATAAATCGTTGATGAGCGAACAGCCAAGCATTACAGCGGGAGGAAGCGACGTGTCAACATCTTGAAGGAGAAGAGGGAAGAAGACGCCGACGGCGAAGACCGGCCCTTCCACTAGCAAAAGAGCTGGAAGAAGATAGTGGAGGGGCCGGCAGAAGGAAGAACGAAAGAACCGGAGAGCGAGGGAAGAAGGCGCCGGAGAAGACCGGGCCCCGCTAGCAAAAGAGCTGGAAGAAGATAGCGGAGGCCTGGCAGAAGGAAGGAAGAACCGGAGAGCGCGGAGACGACACCGGAGACCCCCGAAGACGGAAAAGACCCCCGAAGTCGGAAGAAGACCTCCGGAGCTGTGTAATAAATTACTTTAAAAACCTGTGTGTTTTTTTAATTGACATTTTTTCCACCAGGTAAATGGGTAGGGGTACGATGTACCCCTCACTCATTCACATAGGGTGGGGGGCCGGGATCTGGGGGCCCCCTTATTAAAGGGGGGCTCCCGGATTCCGATAAGCCCCCCGCTCGCAGACCCCGACAACCAACGGCCAGGGTTGTCGGGAAGAGGCCCTGTCCTCATCAACATGGGGGCAGGGTGCTTTGGGGTGGGGGGACCGCAGGTCGCCCCCCTGCCCCAAAGCACCAAACCCCCCATGTTGAGGGCATGCGGCCTGGTACGGTTCAGGAGGGAGGGGGGGCCGCTCTCTCGTCCCCCCCCTCTTCCCCTGCGGCCTGCCAGGTTGCGTGCTCGGATAAGGGTCTGGTTTGGATTTTGGGGGGAACCCCCATGCCGTTTTTTCGGCGTAGGGGGTTCCCCTTAAAATCCATACCAGACCCAAGGGCCTGGTATGCTCTTGGAGGGGGAACCCATGCCGTTTTTTTATTTAAAATTTGGCGTGGAGTTCCCCCTCAAGATCAGCAGAGCACAAGTCGCATGCCAAAGTCGGATCATGCAAGACTGTGGTCCGACTTTGATCCGACTTCAATGATAGTCAATGGGATGAAGTCGGATTAAAGTCGGACCAAAGTAGTACAGGGAGCATTTTCAAAGTCGGACCGACATGTGTCGGACCAGTTAAGACGGCTCCCATAGGGAAACATTGATTTTCACACGTCATGCGACATGAGCTCCCAATATCGGAGCGTTTGTCGCCCCAGTGTGAACCCGGCCTACACCTTCATTTGAGTCCAGCTGTGTTTGATTATACTGATTGGACTTGATTAGGAAAGCCACACACCTGTCTATATAAGACCTTACAGCTCACAGTGCATGTCAGAGCAAATGAGAATCATTAGGTCAAAAGGAACTGCCTGAAGAGCTCAGAGACAGAATTGTGGCAAGGCACAGATGTGGCCAAGGTTACAAAAAAAATTCTGCTGCACTTAAGGTTCCTAAGAACACAGTGGCCTCCATAATCCTTAAATGGAAGACGTTTGGGATGACCAGAACCCTTCCTAGAGCTGGCCGTCTGGCCAACCTGAGCTATAGGGGGAGAAGAGCCTTGGTGAGAGAGGTAAAGAAGAACCCAAAGATCACTGAGGCTGAGCTCCAGAGATGCAGTCGGGAGATGGGAGAAAGTTGTAGACAGTCAACCATCACTGCAGCCCTCCACCAGTCGGGGCTTTATGGCAGAGTGGCCCGACGGAAGCCTCTCCTCAGTGCAAGACACATAAAAGCCTGCATGGAGTTTGCTAAAAAAACACCGGAAGGACTCCAAGGTGGTGAGGAAAGAGATTCTCTGGTCTGATGAGGCCAAGATAGAACCTTTTGGCCTTAATTCTAAATGGTATGTGTGGAGAAAACCAGGCACTGCTCATCACCTGTCCAATACAATCCCAACAGTGAAGCATGGTGGTGGCAGCATCATGCTGTGGGGGTGATTTTCAGCTGCAGGGACAGGACGACTGGTTGCAATCGAGGAAAAGATGAATGCTGCCAAGTACAGGGATATCCTGGACGAAAACCTTCTCCAGAGTGTTCAGGACCTCAGACTGGGCCGAAGGTTTACCTTCCAACAAGACAATGACCCTAAGCACACAGCTAAAATAACGAAGGAGTGGCTTCACAACAACTCCGTGACTGTTCTTGAATGGCCCAGCCAGAGCCCTGAATTAAACCCAATTGAGCATCTCTGGAGAGACCTAAAAATGGCTGTCCGCCAACGTTTACCATCCAACCTGACAGAACTGGAGAGGATCTGCAAGGAGGAATGGCAGAGGAACCCCAAATCCAGGTGTGAAAAACTTGTTGCATCTTTCCCAAAAAGACTCATGGCTGTATTAGATCAAAAGGGTGCAAATACTAAATACTGAGCAAAGGGTCTGAATACTTAGGACCATGTGATATTTCAGTTTTTCTTTTTTAATAAATCTGTAAAATTGTCAACAATTCTGTGTTTTTCTGTCAATATGGGGCGCTGTGTGTGATTTTAGCAAATGGCTGCAATATAACAAAGAGTGACAAATTTAAGGGGGTCTGAATACTTTCCTTACCCACTGTATATGTGGCCAGTAAGCAAGTGGTTAAAAAAATAAAATAAAATCATATATGTGATTGGAACTTCGCTTTAATTACAGAACAGGTTCATCTGAACTCACTGTTTTCTCTTAGTCCCGGTTCACACATATGCGATACGGGAACCAGCGAGATATCGCATGTTACTAGCAGGCTGTTCACACTGCCCTCTGCAAAGCGCTGCGGGTGTCAATAGAAAGTTCGGTTCACAGATCGCAATACAAGCTGTCAAATGGTACAAGAATCGGATCGCATAGGTGTGAACACCCATGCGATCCTATTCCAGTGTGGACCAAAAAAAGGGTCCTGCATAATTTTGATACAAATGCAATGCGATTTCAGCTATACAGTTTGTATGGCTGAATTTGTATCGTATCAGACAGACAACGCATGTGATCTGCACAGCAATGCGGTGCGAATCACATGCAATGTCTGTGTTCGCACCAGTATGAACCCAGCCTTAGTCCTTCTACAAAGCCTCCAAATACCTGTTGATCCTGCCAGTTAAATCCACCTCATGTAGCTTCCTGTCATGGGGTGAAAATGCCGCTGCACTGTTTCTGAATTCAGAGCAGCATTGTCACTAGGGATGAGTTTCCTCCAAATGTATTTAGCCAAACTCATGTGATTTGTTTACTCCGATGGCCTGCGGATGCTGCATTGTTCTTGCCCCGTAGCCCACATCTTTGCTGAAAGCTAAAGTTTAGGTACAGCAATTTCTATATAATTACATTATACATGAACCAACGTGTGTTCAGTGGAACCTTGGTTTACGAGTAACCCGGTTAACAAGCGTTTTTAAAGACTAGCAACTTTTTAAAAATAATCCTCGGTTTGCGAGTGTTGTCTAGCAAAATTCAAGCTAATGGAGTGTGCAGTACCGTATTTGGCCAGAGGTGCGGGGCGCCAGTGACACCCTGAACAGTTCGGAGCGTTTGGAAATACTTGGAAATACTCAGTTTCAGAGTGTTTCCGAGGCTCTCCAGCGCCACCCCACCCCTGGCCACATGCGGTATTGCATGCAATAGAAGTCAATGCGGAACAAATTATCTTAGTTTGCATTGACTTCTATGGGGAAACTCGCTTCGATATGCGAGTGCTTTGGATTACAAGCATTCTCCTGGAACGGATTATGCTTGTAATCCAAGGTTCCACTGTATGTACTGTATGTACCATATTTTTGGGATTCCCATAGAAACTGGAAATCACTGTAGTAGACACCATCATTTATTATATTGCAGCTTACCAATTCTTATGCCGCGTAAACACGTACGTTTTTAATGCCATTTTTTAAGCCAACGTTTTTCTCGTCGTTATTTTTCTTGTTTCCTCTCAAGTCTGTCTTGCATCCACACGATCATTAAAAAAAACGCTCGAGCAAAGCGCAGTGACGTACAACACGTACGACGGCACTATAAAGGGGAAGTTCCGTTCGAATGGCGCCACCCTTCATGTTAGTAAACTTTGTTGAGCGGCGATTCGTGCTTTTCAGCCTCGTGCTTTTCAGTCCGTTACTGCGTGACGAATGTGCCATCTCCATTACGAACGCTAGTTTTACCAGAACGAGCGCTCCCGTCTCATACTTGATTCTGAGCATGCGCGTTTTTTTTTCGCTTGTAAAAGCGTACACACTATCGTTTTTCACGTCGTTAAAAAAAGACATGAAAAACGACGTGAAAAAATAGAGCATGTTCGAAATTTTTAATGCCCGTTTTTCACGCTGTTAAAAATGCTCTGGAGCTCACACACGATCGGTTTTAATGGCCATTTTTAAAAATGGCATTTTTAAACGGCATGAAAAACGATCGTGTGTACGGGGCATTAGATGTGATGGCTGCATTTGTTTTCATTTTTAGACTTTTTCCTTCTTTTAAAGCGGCGTTCCAGCCGATTTTTGATTTTTTTCAAAGTCAGCAGCTACAAACACTGTAGCTGCTGACTTTAATAAGGATACTTACTTGTCCAGGGAGCCCGCGATGTCGGCCCCCCGAGGCCGATCAGTCCATCGTATCGTGTGCCGGCGCCGGCATCCTAACTAAGGGAAACAGGCAGTGGAGCCTTGCGGCTTCACTGCCCGTTTCCTACTGCGCATGCGCGAGTCGTGCTGCGCTTTGTGAATGGCCGACTGTCTTCTGGGACACACACAGGTCTCAGAAGACAGCGCGCCCCATTACCCAGAAGAACACGTGAGGGAGGAAGAAAAAGAAGAGCTCCGCGGTATAGGAAGTGGCAGATTAGGAAGACTGCCTAGCAACAGGTGTTTCTGGTAAGTAAAAAAAAATTTTAATTTTTTTTCAAATTTTTTTTTTAATAGATTTTTTGGGGAATGTTAATGTAATTTTTTTTTATTTTAGGGTGGACCTCCGTTTTAATCTTTTTACGGATTATCTGCCCAGTAAGTCTGTTTTTCAGTAGAACAAGCTGTACTGCAGAGGTAGCAGTTACAGAACTGAGACAAACCGTTTAGCACTGGCAGGGGTGCTTACATCGATCATCTTTTTTTAAAATGTAGAACCTTTATTCCAAAATAAACAAAACTGTTGCTGTAACTTCTTAAAAAGCATTAGCTGGAGTTTGGTTTCAAATTGTTAGTGTATCTTAAGCCTCGTACACACGGTCAGACTTCAAACAAACTTTTCCGTGGATTTTTGTCGGAAGGGAGTTGTACCCATAGCATAGACACGGCAGGACTTTTCTGCAAACTTGCCCAACATCACGTTGTTTTTCTGCTCTTTACCGCCACCCTTTGGTCAACTTCTGCTATTGTTGGTTAATTTTAATATTGGTTCTGGGCATGTGTATTTGTACTTCGGACAAAAGTCCGACGGATTTCTGTACACACAGTAGGACTTTGCACCGTAGGACTTTTGTTGCCGAAAAGTTTGTCCGTTTGCAGAGCGAACTTTTGTCCGATGAAAAACGAAAAAGTTTGTCCGATGGAGCGTACACACGGTCTGATTTTTTTGAAAACCTACTCATTTTGAAGTTTGTTGTCAAAAAGTCCTACCGTGTGTATGTGGCTTTATTCTGTTAGTCCATCTAACCCTCCCTTACCCCCAGACTGACAATGCTTTATATAGGACGCGTGTTACTGGTCAGATCACCAGATGAAAAAAAATAAAGCTAATGCAGACACCACATCTACTGATTGGTAAGCTGCAACATTTTACATTTTTGGTTTTGGTTTTGGGTTTAATACCGCTTTAAGTGACCTGTGGGAAAGGAATGACATGTGCAAGCTTAAAATTTGCTTAGAGATTTACTCAGAGGACATCTAAGCTCATCTCTAGTGGCCACCCTCATGTGTCACATAAATTATCACTTCTTAAAGCCCATATCCTGGAAAAGAAAAATGACTCCCTTAAACCCTTCACGCCGACGTAACGCAGATATGTGTTAGGCCCCATGCACACGAGACGCCGGTGCAAACTCTGCTGAACACACGTTTTTAAAGGCTAAAACCGGCGTTTAAAAACGCCCGTTTTGCCGCGATTTTAGCGGCGTTTTACCGCGTTTGCGTCTATAGGCGTTTAGTTAAGAAACATAAGACCCTCCCTAAGCTCAAAAAACATTATTATTTAACCATTTCAGCCATTTTGGGAGACCAGCAGCTGAGAGAGCAGCAGTGTACTTGTATTTAGCGTATCACTTGCCACATCATCTGCCACAAGCTGTGGATTGTCCACTTGCCACGTCACCTGCCACGTCACCTGGCCACAAGTTGTGGATTGTCCACTTGCCACATCACCTGGCCACGTCACCTGGCCACGTCACCTGCCACAAGTTGTGGAATGTTCACTTGCCACGTCACCTGGCCACGTCACCTGGCCACGTCACCTGCCACAAGTTGTGCATTGTCCACTTGCCACGTCACCTGGCCACATCACCTGCCACAAGTTGTGAATTGTCCACTTGCCACGTCACCTGGCCACAAGTTGTGGATTGTCCACTTGCCACGTCACCTGACCACGTCACCTGGCCACGTCACCTCCCACGTCACCTGCCACAAGTTGTGGAATGTTCACTTGCCACGTCACCTGCCACGTCACCTGGCCACGTCACCTGCCACAAGTTGTGCATTGTCCACTTGCCACGTCACCTGGCCACATCACCTGCCACAATTTGTGGATTTCCACCTGCCACGTCACCTGGCCACAAGTTGTGGATTGTCCACTTGCCACGTCACCTGCAACATCACCTGCCATGTCACCTGGCCATGTCACCTGGCCACGTCACATGCCACGTCACCTGGCCACGTCACATGCCACGTCACCTGGCCACGTCACCTGCCACAAGTTGTGGATTGTCCACTTGCCACATCACCTGCCCCAAGTTGTGGATTGTCCACTTGCCACGTCACCTGGCCACATCACCTGCCACAATTTGTGGATTGTCCACCTGCCACGTCACCTGCCATGTCACCTGGCCACGTCACCTGGCAACATCACCTGCCACAAGTTGTGCATTGTCCACTTGCCACGTCACCTGGCCACGTCACCTGCCACGTCATCTGCCACAAGTTGTGGATTGTCCACTTTCCACGTCACCTGCCACGTCACCTGCCACAATTTGTGGATTGTCCACCTGCCACCTCACCTGCCATGTCACCTGGCCACGTCACCTGGCCACGTTACCTGCCACAAGTTGTGGATTGTCCACTTGCCACATCACCTGGCCACGTCACCTGCCACAATTTGTGGATTTCCACCTGCCACGTCACCTGGCAACATCACCTGCCACAAGTTGTGGATTGTCCACTTGCCACGTCACCTGCCACAAGTTGTGGATTGTCTACAGTGCAATGCAAGCAATTCGTTTTTTTTTCATATTTTTTTGATGGTTTTTCATCATTTGCCAGCATTTTTGAGATTTCTAATGTAAAAAAATAGGTCACCTTTAAAAACGCTAATAAACGAAATCGCGGCAAAACGCCGGTACCACGTTTTGCCACGTTTAGCGGCGTTTAGCCGCGTTTTGCGTCTGAAACGTGGAAAACGTTTGCGTCTGAACCCATTTTTTTGCTTCTGGAAAAACGAGGTTAAACGCAACTGCCTAAAAACGGCAATAAACGAGACTGTGTGCATGGACACATAGGATAACATTGAATGGGTTCAGGAGCAGTTGAAAAAAGTGTCCAACTGCCTCTGAACGCGCATTTAACAGCAAATAACAGCGTCTCGTGTGCATGGGGCCTTAGGGCTTGTACTGGGGTGGTGCCTGCAGCTGCACGCATCACCTCGGTACCGTTTTTTAGAGCCGACGGTCAGCTTTCTTGTGATAACAACCAATGCAGCTAATCAGCTGCTCAGTTGTAATCCCAAGCAATGGGAGGGGACGTCTAGGCCCCTCCCGCGGCTCGCACTGGCTCCAAAGACTTAAAGGCGCCAAACTTACTCCATAAAGAGTACCTGGCGGCTGGTGTTTTTTTTTAGGGGGCGGCAAACAATCCAACCCACAGCCCCCCCCCCCCTCTGGTCGGGTCACAGACGGCAACCCCTCCAATCGGTCGGCTGGCCAGGTAATGGGCGGCACCCCCCACCTCCCCGGGGTTGGTTAGTCAGTAGTCGGGGCCCTCCCACTTACCCCATCTCACCGGCAGCGCCGGCTTCTCACTGACTGCTTCCTCGCTTCCCCTGCGTCTCCTCCCTCCTCCTCCTGGTGGCCAATCTGATCGGATCTCCTTTTGGCCAATTGGGTGACGGGTCCAACACCCACTTCCTGATTGGCCGGGAGGAGAATCGTTGTAACAATAGCAAATATTCATTTTCTATTGTCACACAACTGGGTGGGCTTCGGGCGCAGTGCTCTGTACCCCGAGCACACCCTTTTTTGAAGCTTATTCGAGCATCTGGCTCTAAGCACGTGCTTAAAAAAAAAAAAAAAACCCTAATTGGAATCCATGCGTTCGGCACCCTCCATGTAGATCAGAAGGCCGGATGCATGGATAGGGGGGAAGCGCCCGTGCACCCCTAATGGATGTTTTCATTCCTTGTGACAGCAAATAAAAGTGATCAGATTTTTTTTTTTAAAGGAACAGTGTAAAAAAGAAAGAAAAAAATTGAAAAAAAAATATATATATGTAACCAATGTGAACCTAGGCCAACACAAAGTATATTTTATCAGAGACCGTGGAGGTACATTCGTTTTTCAGCACTAATCAGTGGCTCTGCATCCCAGTGACAAGTGTCTGTATTCTCAATCCTCACTGATGACAGCATAAGAATATGTAGAGGGAAAAATAGAGAAGGAAAACAATTAGTCACGTATTTGTCAATGTTCAAAGGAAAGCCAGTCTGCTATAAGGAACATCCACCCACATCTAGAACATGTATCAGCTGGTAATTAATTACCATCTAGGGTGCTAATAGAAGCAGGGCCGCTGATAAGGCAGTGCAGCCAGCCCTCTCCTGTACTGGGCCCGGACCAGGAGGTCTGGCTGTACTGTCTTATTGCAGAGACAGATCCTCTTCTGCCTCCCCCTGCAGCACTGCCAGCTTCTCCTCTTCTTTCTCCGCCCGGCTGCACTGCAGGAGGATTGGTTCTAGTACATGTGCCTTTTCAATCCCCGTGTGCCCTTTCCCATGCAGCGCTGCCGGCTTTCCTCCTCTCCTTCCAGAAGCTGCTGTGGGCACACAGGGGGATGTTTCAGGATGGAGAGCTGGGAAAGGGGTCAGTAAAATATGTCATTTATTGGCCTCTGGGATTCCTAAATGAACACAGTGATAAATCTGTACGAATCACTCATGTGTCTATTCATCACTGAAGCATAGTAAACTGTGTTTACTGTGCTTCTGTTTGTGAATGAGCAGGAAGCCTCGGAGCATTTCCTATTCATTTGTGCAGCTGAGGCTACAGAGAAAGGGACTGATAAATCTATGTCACTTTCAGCTGGGGGAAGGGGGCCCTGTCAGGTAGGCTGTATGGGGCCTCGTGATTTCTAACAGCAGTCCTGAAAAGGAGACACAAC